>MU227549.1:3552208-3581286 GCA_018584345.1 Thuja plicata
ATCGGCAGTTGGTTGGCAGTTTGTTATACCTGACACACACTCGTCCTGATCTCTCCTTTGCAGTTGGTCTAGTCTCTCGGTTCTCACATGAGCCTCATGAGAGTCATTGGAAAGCTGCCAAGTGTATCTTGAGATACATTCAGGGCACACTTATGTATGACATTCACTACACATCAGGGGCTCCTCACATTGTTGGCTACACTGACTCAGATTGGGCTGGTGATGTTGATGATCGGAAGTCTACTTCTGCCTTTGTTTTTTGTCTTGGCTATGGTCCTATCACATGGTCATGAAAGAAGCAGAATGCTCGAGCACTTTCATCTACAGAGGCTGAGTACAGAGCGGCAGTTCATGCTAGTCAGGAGATTTTATGGCTTCGACAGTTGATGACAGAGTTTGGATTTCCTCCTGATCGTGTGATAATCAGAGTGCTATTCACATTTCCCGCAACCCGGTGGAGCATCAGTGCACTAAACACATTGAGCTTCATATGAATTTCATCCGTCAGCAGATTCAGGATGCTGTTCTCACTTTGGAGTACATTCCCACTAACGCGCAGGTTGCTGACATCTTCACCAAACCCTTTGCATCTCCGTGCTATCTTCAGTTGCGTTCTATGCTTGGGGTGACGGAAGTTGTCCTTGGGGGGTCTTGTTAAGGCCTTCCTTCCTTCATGTTTTTTTTTCAGCATGTTGTTGTATCTCTTTTTGGGGTAGGGTTTTTCCCACTGGGTTTTCTCTATTTCCCCGGTTTACAGAGATTTCTTTGTTGTAGGGTACTTGATCAGGCCTTGTTGCCGAGACCCATTTCTTGCCTTCATAGCTTTTCTAGGTTAGTTTCCTCCTGAGCTTCGCTTAAGGGGGGGTGTTAGAGTAATAGTTCATTTACCTTTATAATTAAATTTATCTGGTTTAATTATTAAAGGTCACTATTATTCTTTTTCACTTAAGCTTGTCATTTAGGTGCATAATAATTAATATGTTTATTAATTATTAAATTCACAAACCTAGCTTTCTCTGGCTTTAGGTTTTCTCACCTTATAAGCCACTTTTTGTAATTATTGTAATTCATTCTTTTGGGAAATATAATTTTGCTCTCACTCCGCTGAGATTTTCCAAACCCTAGCTCTCTCTCTCTCACAGGTTTTGATTCAGCTTCTGGCATTTTGCTTGCAGGTGATCTTGGCGTTCTATGGATTTGCATTTGTGAAATCCTACACTTTACTCTATCTAGTAGATGCAACATCAGTTACTTCCTTGATGTCTAGGATAACCTTAGGTGGATTCAACAATTCATTCCAAATTTTGGTGCTCTCAATATCCACTTCCTTAATTTTATCTTATAGGATATTCAGTGTTGTTTGTTTCTTTGGAAATTTCTTGGCATATTATATCATGAAATCCTATATTTCCTCAACTATGCACTCTTCTTTAATAAGAGTGACAGAAGCTTCTCTCATTTGTTTCTCAGTTTATAGTTCATAAAACCATCTTGAAGATATTCAATCATATAATTTAGTTGGTATAGAAGTAGAAAATTTAACTAGAACTTGTTTTTAAGGTTAATCATCATAACTATAATTTATTCTTCAATTTTACCCTTGTTCTTGGTAGACAAATCAGAGTATACTTTTATCTTCGGATGTGCAAACTATCTAGTTGTGTTTATTGTCTCTGCAATCTCATCAATACTATTTGATGGTGTGTTTTGAATAATTATGAATTGTTGTGGATTCTCATCAGAATCATCCTTATCATATTTTCTTCACACATATCTCCTATTGTTTCTTGGTGCTGTAGTAGTACTCTTCAACTTCCTTGTTTGGTATGTAAATTTCAGTGAGGGCCTTGTAATTTTCGCTACACCTTTATTCAAAGGTGGTGAGTCACTAGTCACAGATTGTGATCTTTTTTGTGGTAGAGATATAGTCTTTGTGCATTTTCCTTTTTTGGCCTTGGATTGCTCAACTGGCATATCATCAGACTTGGTGGCATTGGTGTCATGATAGTGTTCTACTTCTTGACTGACTGAGGTCTACTGCTTGATTTCTTCTTCAGACTTATCCAATTCCTCATCTTTTATTGCAAGTTTCCTTTTCAAAGTTTTGACAATTTTGGTATTTTTCCTACCCATCTGTTGTACTTGTAAATGAATTTTTATTTAGGTCTTTGCCTGATCATAAGTGCCAAAACTCATGGTTGATTTGTCAATAGGATCATTTAACAAATTTTTAATAGCCTCTGTAGAAAAATCAATATTCAATTCATACTTCATTGGATGTAGCCATGCAGTCCTTAGATCTTTTTCTTTGATTAATATTGTATCTTTATCTACAAAAAAATAAATATTGTCTTGGTATTTATCAACAAGTTGTAGAGGAATCTGGGATCTCTTCTCCATTCTATCTTTGAATTTTGTGAAGTATTCATTCATTATAGTTTCAAAGTTCTGACTTAAAAATTTAATCATCTCATCAATTTGTACTATAATCGGTCTATCTATTTTCCATTTAACTTTATAGATTGATGGAAAGAAATTTTTCATGTTGAAGAATGTGCAAAGTAGTAATGAACCATACTTATATGTATTTGTCTTTTTTGTCCTGATGGTTGTCATATTCTCTTCTAACTACTTCTACAACAACGCTGAAAGATCAATTTGAAGACCTTTCTTTACTATCTTGTAATCTATATCAACACCTCCACATGGTACATTGTTTGGTCTACTAGACTAGAATATCTTATACTCAATGGTATAAGCACCGAATATCAGTTTAGGATCACTGATGTAGTTATTTTCAAGCCTCTACCATCCAACTTGGCTAATGTTATCTTTTCCAACTCGTTCCTTAGTAGGTGTCTTAGGGCTTTGGCTTTGTCACATATGGGATACCCTATTACTACATGTGAGGCCTCACCCCGAACCCCATCATAGTCTTCCAGTTTCTACTTATGATATATTTAGCATATGATACTTTTCTTTTGATGCACTATAGACATTATGGACTTTATGCTTTATGCCATGGATTTGATTATTTTGGATGTATGGACACTTGATGCTTTATGATGCACCTTATGGACTATATTATGTTTTATATTATGGACCTTTATTCTGAGACTATTGATTTGGAAACTCATTATGATTATGCTATGGTTATTGATGAGATTTGGTTTTATCTGATATTGATGTTGAATTTCAATTTAATTTAATGTGAATTTTACCATATGATAAATGCTTAAAATGAGAATTATGTAATCTTGTGATCTTTAGTAATAACTTAGTATATTGATGATGCCCTTATATTCTGAATATTGCTTATCTCTTTATGATGTATATTTATTTCCTCGGACTACTAATATTTGAAATGAGTGTGCAGGTAAGAAACTGTGGTATTTTATCCAGGGAACCAAACAAAAGGGAAATGTGAACTCAGTTTGAGCCAAGGTTGCGTCTAATGAAAGACAAGACCTCGTTGTTTCATAATTTTATTCGTAAATGTATTAGGATGATTGTGGTAGTGTAATCTTTTAATGTATTTCTAAATTCTTTGTCAGTTTTGCATAAGTGGATATGATATGGCCTAGTGATGTGTAAATATTGTGTGTCATTTGACACTTGTGTTTTGTACTTAAGGCCATGACATGTCAACTTGGGAATGGTTGTCCACCTACCTAGATTAGTACATTAGTGAATCCCCATATGCATACCTTGGGTTGGGAGATGGGAGTGTGGTCACCTCATTGAAATTTAGAAATTAATCTTAGAATGGACTTTTAGAGGGTTTGTGGAGTGTCCAGGGGTGTTTTGGGGTCATTTTTAGGTAGCCCACTTGTTATACCAATAGTTAAGGGACTTTTTAAACCTAGGATAGCCCCTATTTGACCATGCGACCCTTCCAAAAATTTGATTTCCCAAGTTGGACGAAAATCAACTCTTGTGATTGGATAGAACACCATTCCATATTTGTGTTTAGACATGATTCACCTTTTTGAAGCTTCCTTCTTTAGTTCCATTTTTGGTAAGGTGTAAGAGTTTAGGGAAGAGGGGCCAATTAGAGAACTTTTCTTCTCCCTGTGAGATTTCTAGAGGGCATTTTAGTGGGAACTCTCCAAGTTGGACAGTTTGAACACCCACTCCCTAACTTAGGGACATAGCTAGAGTTGGTGATCTTGGAAGGAGAGATTTGGCTAAAAGGCAACTCTTCTACAATTTTCTTCCTTAAGCTTGGATTTTAGGTTGGTGGATTTTATGCTCTCTCTCTCTCTCATGTAATATTATGTTCTCTTGTTCTATGAATGTGGTTGTGTTTGTGGGCTTTTTGAAAGTCATGAATCTTATTGTTATTGTAAGGTTTTGATGTTGTTACAAAGTTTTTCCTTTGTATGTTTTTGTTAAAGGGAGTATCAATAATCACTCACCCTTGGGAGGGAAGAGTAGTGTTGGGGGTGGAGGAGTTATGACAGCCCTTGGTGTAGAGTCTCTCCTCAAGGAGGACAGGGAAAAAGCATGGAGTATGGGTTCCATGAAGCCTCCCTCATTGTGCTTCATTGGGGGTCATAAGGGTTTGACATTGTTTTTAGTTGTAAGTGTGAAAGTGTGATTTTTTTGGACAGCCATGTGTAGGCTGAAATTTTTATGTTTTGCGATGGCCTTCTCCCTTGGGTACTTGGTCCACTTCACTCCAAGAAGTATCCTTGAATGATCCTTTGTAAAAGCGTTTGGATTGGGAGTTTTATGTAAATTTTGCATGTTCTTGTTTGTTGATGTGGTATGAGTGTTTTCCCCAGATACTTAAAAGTTGAAAGAGATTAGGAGGAAAGAAAATATAGTTGAAAGTTTTCTCAACATCATGTTATCTCTATGTAAAGACTATGAAGCTTTTGTTAGCCATGTAACAAAGAAAAATTAGTACATTGTAAAGAGCCTTAAAGGTTGAAAGTTAATTTAGTTGTAGTAAGAAGAAGCCATTTTTCTAAAAGTATTTTGATAGCCTTTAAAAAATATAGTGTATTTGAAAATCATTAAATTTGAAACTATTTTATCTTCCTAGTATAAAATAAATCAGAAGTTGCATATTGCTTACTTGTATAAATTTTCATATTAATATAGAAGCTTTTTTTTTCTTATAAGACAAAAAGAACCCTTAGAAGATTTTTTCCATAAATTTGAAAATTAGAGAAAGCAATTTCTATCTTTAAAATATTAGTACCTTTTAAAACCATCTTCACAAGTTTTCAAATTAGTTGTTTAAAGAAGCGTGAATATTTGAAAATAAAAAATAGTCCATATCCAAAATGTTACCTTCTATTGCTATTATGTTTTTTTAAGAAAGCTATTAGGAAAAAGAACTAAGCAAATAAATGACAAAAAAATAAAATGAATACATTCTTGCCTATGTATTCTTGTTGTTGCTTACTGTAGTTCTTCTTTTCAAAAGAAAATGATAAAGTAGTTATTCATCAAAAAAAATTTATATATATATATAGTAATTTACTTATAATACTTTATAAAAAAAAATTAATATTAATAAAAACAAAAAGAAACTATAATTTAAACCTTTTTGTTAACAAAAAAGTAAATAAATAAAAAAAGGGGGGGCGGGCCGAAGCCCCACGGGCAGCACAGTGGCGGTAATACCACCAACTGTGTCGGCCGTGGTGGGTCGGCCACCCAGCGGTACGGTGGCCTCCTCCCCACTGGAGGGTTTAACGTTGCGATTTTTGTATATGTCGGCATAAAAATAAAAGGATTTTAAAAAGAACAGTGGCGAGGGTTAGAATCCGCCACCCACTGCAATCCGCCGCTGTTTAAAAAAAAGTAAAGGGGTCTGGCCCATCCCCATGGCGGCTGGTTTAAATCCTTCCATTTTCTAATTTAAAATATATATTTCAAAGTATATATACATACACATACTGTTGTGTGTGTGTGTGTGTGTGTGTGTGTGTATATATATATATATATATGATAGATTCTCTGTTAATCCTCTTGATCCACCATTGTTAATCAAACCTGTGAACTAGTAGAAGAAGAAACAAACAAAAAAAAATATTAGAACTAGGGTTAGAAAAGAGGATAGTAAGAAATGGAATGCAAACAAAAAGAATGTTAATTAGGCATCTCTTTTTGGAACCCTAACCCTAATTTTGAAATTAGGGTTAGGATTTCAAAATTGAGAGGGAATATAAGTTCTCTAGAGGGAACCCACTTTCTTTAAGTTATTTGTTATTATATTTTAGTAATTACTTTTTAAAAAAAACAAAAGAGTTTACATTTCCTTTATAGATTATTAATTGATAACTAAATTAAGTTTTTGGGATTCAATGTAGAGTGATTTCACGGTTGAAAGGATAAAATAAAAGAAATAATTAAATATTGTAATGATGTATTAGTAAAGGGGAATGTAAGAGATTAATTTAGTTTCACTTTAATATTGATGGATTATTTTATAGCAAATTTTAAGGGGTGGATTGCGATAAATTATTTTATAATCTTCTAGAAAGATTTAGTAATTCAAATTCTTAAAAGGTGATTTTAAATCTATTAACCGTTTACCTAATCGTAAACATTTAAGATAGTAAGATAATTTCAAAATGTTATTTCCAACCTGTCATTAATAATATGATTAAATTAGAATTGTAATATTAAGTAGGAAGATTTAATTGGTTAATATTTTAAGGGGGTGAACTTAATTAATATTTAAAAAAAAAAAAAAAACATAGGGACTCTTAATGTTATTTTTATGTGGTCAATATATGTGGCCAGTATACTGACTATTATAAAAATAATATTATGGAAGTTCCTTAACCTAGTGGGTTAATTTAACATAGAATCCTTAAGCTCAAGCAACCTAGATTTTTTTTTAATGACCCTGAAGGTGGAGATAAGGGAGCCTCTTTCTCTTTCACCACATCATCAAACTCTATTATAAATTTAGTGGATGACATGCGAAACCTTATAACCTCACCTTGTTTAATCTTTGAGTATTATCCTAAAATTAATCCTAGTCAAACTTATGTTTCAATGTCACCTTGTGCAACTGAAACTTTTTGAAGACATCTAGGGTTAAGGGAGGTTGACATATAGTCATGATTCCCCTTAGACCCTTTTGACAATAATATTACTATTAATTTCACCATAAAAAAAAAAAAGATGTTGCATGTTTTGGGCGTGATTTTTTGGGCATGACACTACATGAATGATAAACATGGTTATCTTTTTAGGTTCATCCAGCCATATCTTTCCATCATGTACTCTAAAAGTAGTACAATGTGAATCTATGCATTCTAAAAGATCTTCAGGAAATATAGGGCACGAGATAACCCTTTAAACTATAAGGATTTTTATCTTCCTTTATTTTTCCATCTATGCATAGTTCTTGGTAGGTTTACGTAAGCTCAAAATCACTAATTTCTCCAATCTTGGAATGTATATATGCACACATGTCTTGTACTAGTGAAACCCTAGGCAAGATAGATAAAAATGTGCCTTGATTATCTAGTTGTGTTGCAACTTGTGGATGGATCTTGTAATTTGGCTCCGTGTAGGTGGATTTCTTAACCAAAAAAACCTTCTGCTCTTTATCCAATTTAGCTTTCATTATTTGTGATGAAGATGTCATGATTCTATGTTTTTAGGGCTTCTATAAAATTTTCTTTGATAACTCGGTGAGGGAAGAATGTGCAATAATTACCTTCTATATGCTCAAAAATCTTCTTAGGTATTTGTACAGTCTTCTTATTCAACTTATCTCTCTGTTCTCTATTCTTCTCCATGATCGCATTGTGAACAAATGAGCTCACATCAACTAAATTTATAGTAAATAAGTTAGGGCGGTGCAATAAATGTGCTTCACCAAACACTCAGTGAAAAAACTAAATGCTTAGTTAACACTATCAATGCTTCATCTCATGTGTATACCATATACTCAGTTACCATAGAAACTCAGTGATCTCTTCATATTTTCATTGACTAATAGTTTTAACTTATATCAACCGACTAGACTAGATCATAATAATCAAATATGTGATGCAACACTACCTCTTAATTCATATTGATTTGTCATATGTAGAATAAATATTGGAACTAATGTAAGATATATCATTGCAAAACATAGTTCCATACCTTCTTCTATTGCTTAGTTGGAGACGGTGGAGCCACCTAACCCATTGGATGAGGTGTCACCAAATAATGTGCTTGGTCCTACATTATCATTTGATGCTTTTCTCCACATTTGATTTCTGGTCCTCAAAATTTCATCAATTGTATTTCCATTCCAATAAGTTTTTATTCGGTCTCCACATTCTCTTCTTAAGTGACAAACTTTCTGACAATGAGAACATGCCATTCTAGAGCTTGACCAATTCCTATATTTAGTTCGCCATAGTCTCATATAGTTTTCTGCTATATATCCATATTTACCACATGATTTGCAATTTCTCCAAGTGTTGTAATCCCATGCATTGACATTTATTTGTCTTCTTGGTTGATTTACAATTTCTTGTCCTTTAGGGTTCTAGATCCTCTATGTTCTATCTACATACTTGAGTTGTGTGACCATTCATGTTGAAATTTTGATAGTATTTATCCATGTATGGTTTCTTTTGTGGTTTTTTCAACTTGGATCTACACTCATGTACCTAATGTCCATGCTAATTATAGTTATAGAAAATACCATTAAATTTAGGAGGGTTTCTAGGAGTACCTTTTGTTTTGCTCCTGCAAACATTTGATGTGTGGCCTAATTTTCTAGAGTGATGGAAAGAGGGATTTTTAGGCTTAGGATTTGAGTAGACATTGTTTTTTTCTGATTGATTTAATGATTCTCCTTCCTTGGTAAATCATAATCTAGTATTGTTATTCAGTCTTCTTTGATGATTCAGAAATTCATCTATACTCTTAGGGCTTTCCTCAGATCTCTTAATCACTTCATTATGTTGTTGTAAAATATTCACTTCATTTCTCATTTTCTTCTTTTAATACAACAATATCATGTATTATTTTGTCAAGTTCAGTGTTCACTCAGTTTGTCTCATGATTCATAGCAACCACGTGATTAGTGATCTCAAAGTAATGCTCAGTAAGTCTAGATATCTCACTTTCTTTCTCTTTTAACTTTTTAGTCATCTATATTCTATCATCAACTATCATATTTGTATCTTGGTCAACTTTATTTTCATCATTCAAGACTTCAACCATTCTAATCCAGAGGGTATGAAAATCTAGAACCTTTCCTCTCTCCTGCATTCTTGTTTAACATAGCCAACCATCCAATGGTTGTTCTTTTTTGGATCTTCCACCAATTAGGATCTCCAAGACCTCCTCCACCAACTTCTCCTCTAAGGTATAGTTGGTTCTTGGAAGACTCCAAGATTTGTAATCTGAACTAGTCCAACTAGTTAATCAAAAGGTTAGTTTTCCTTCTCTATAATCCCACCTAGATTGACAATCCTCTACCTAGGATCTTCCCACATACTTACTAAGACTCTCCATACACTTCTTGACCCTTTCTTGGTCATTCTGCATCCATCCAAACTCTCCATGCTGCTCCACCAGTCCAATTGGTCTTTAACACACTAGGAGGGCTAATTGCTAAACTCCTTGTAGGTCTATTTTCCCCAATTTTTTCCTATTGCTTCCAAAATCCCCAAATCACCCCACAAAAAAACTTGAAAATATTCAAGACATCGATCAACCCTATAAAAATTCAAAACCCTGACCTTTGATGGCACACAAAACTCTAGTTTCTTGTAGGCCCTAGTTTATAGCCTATTAATTAGGCCTCTGGACCAGTGATGAAGAACAATTGAAAAACATGTCTCCCTTCATTTATTCACCTCCAACCACCATATAATCCTTTAAGGAGACTATCTAGTGCTTCTAAAAATGCTACTAAGCTTTCCCAAAAAGGTCTTGGGTGCTCACACAAATCCAATCTTCTCCCTGTCTTGGCTCACTTGCTTTCACCACTCAGTAATAGGGCTTCATATTTGGCCTATAAAATCAAAAGAGACAAAAAAAAGGAAACCTACAATCCTATTTACAGAACCTAACCCTAATTTCCCCATGGTTTCAAACACATCCACCAGAGGAAAACTAGGTTAGATCCATTTCTAACAAGGAAACACTGTTTATGTCTTCGTAAGACCAGTCACCTTAAAGAATGCACAAATTAAATTCTACTAAAATTCAAATCAAACTACCCATTGCATATGAAATTTGAAAGGAAACACTACATAAACATGGATCCCGATCACCTGTGCAAATCCGTACAAAATCAAAGACACAGTGTAGATTATGCAAATGCGGATACAGTCATCCATACAATGATGTCAAAAATAAGTGTCTCAATCCAAAATCTCATTAACCTCATGCAAAAATTGATCTCATGTTCATATACCAAGGACTGGTAGTTACAATTAAGTTTTACCATATTTTTTCATTTCTTGCAAAATTTGCTCAAGCGACTTTCAAAGTTGCTAGCAACTTTTTGCATTTTGAATAATTTTGACTTTCTATGTTAACTCGATAACTGATTTTGAATCCTAGGACCCTAAATAGGATATGTAGGGTCCTAAAACATACCTCCATCCCATGTTGCACTAAAATGACAACTTTTTCACAAATAGAAGTCAAAAGACCCAAAACTCCTAAAGAGCACTAAAGCCCTTACAAACATGAGTTAGACTAACATTTCTTCCAACCTTTTGGAACTTATTCTACCACTCACACAAACTCCTAAAAAAACTCTAAACAACACCAAAACATCAAGTAGGGAGGTGCCATGCACCATACTCCCCTAGACACAATAACTCAAGTCCCTTGAGTTAGGAGGTCTATAAGAGTGACCTCATGTTTCAGAATCTCCAGCTCTGTCATCCAAGTATCCTTAGCTTCAGGTAATCCCTACCACTGTATGAGATATTCCATGTAGTTTCCTTTCCTTGTCTTCTTCTTTTACTTTAGAACCCAAGAAAATTTCCAATTGCAATGGTTTTAAGGTAGGAAAATCCTTCACCCAATCATCTTCCCCCAAATCTGCAAATGTAGATTGACCTGTTTCTGGAGGTGAGCCCCTGTAAGGATATAAATCACACACATTGAAAATAGCTGAAATTCCCAAATTAGGGTGCAATTCCACTTCATAGGCATTCTTTCCATATTTATGCAAGATCTTTAGTGGTCCAATCTTCTTCATGAGTAGCTTAGTTGGTTGACCTTAGGGTAGCGTATGTTTCCTAAGCTAGGCAAGTACTAGATCCCCAACCTTGAATTGTAAGTCACTTTTGGTCTTATAAACTTTGTTCTTGTACTTTTCCACTTGTTTTGTAAAGTCTGATTGACTTGATCATGCAACTCCCTCATTTTCTCTACAAATGACTCTCCTTGGTCACTTCTCTTGTCCCTCAAACTGAGATCTCTCAGCTCCAAAATCCCTCTAGGATTGACCCCATAAACTATTTCAAAGGGGATTTTACTTTTACTCCTATTAATGGAGTCATTGTATGCAAATTTTTCCTGCCCTATGATATGATCCCAAGACTGTCCATGTTGTTTAGTTAAACACCTCAGAAAATTCCCAAGTGACCTATTCACCACTTCTATTTTCCCATCAAATTATGGATGGTAGGCTGAGGAGAAAGACAAATTAGTTCCAAGCATCATCAGAAGATTTCTCCATAAGTGACCCACAAACTTTGTATCCATGTCACTGACAATATTCAAAGGCAAACCATGTATTCTTACAATATCCCTAAAGAAGAGTCCTTCAATCTGAGAAGCATCATTTGTTTTCTTACATGGAATGAAGTGTGACATCTTACTAAAATGGTCTACCACCACAAACACACTGTCATGTCCCCTAGGTGTCTTTGGTAACCCCAAAACAAAATTCATACTAAGGCACTCCCATGGCCTTTGGGGTATAGATAGTGGTTGATACAACCCACTATTTTTACTTTGTCCTTTTTGTCTTTGATAAATCTGACATTGTTCTACAAATCTTCTCACATATTTATGTAGCTTAGGCCAGTACTAATTCCTATGCACCTGCTCCAATGTTTTATCCACTCTAAAGTTGCCTCCCAATCTTCCTTGGTGTTTTTTCCTTCACAATGTTCTCCCTCATTGAGCCCTGAGGTATACAAATAAGATGATGTTTTAACAATAGGCCTTCCTACAACACATATTTACTATAATCCACCTTGAACCCCTATTGAAATTTAATACAAGCTTCATAAGCTTCCTTTAAATCCTTGTCTTCCTTGTAGACATCTTTTAGATCATCCATTCCAAAACTTTGTAGTTGTACCTCCTTGATTGTGAGTACTCTTCTACTAAGGGAATCTACAACCTCATTTTTAGCCCCCTTCTTGTGCTTAATGACAAAGGTATAAGCATGTAATGCTTCCACCCACTTCATGTGCCTCTAATTTAGTTTTTCTTGTCCATTTAGGAAACTTAAGGCATGATTATCAGTGTAGACCACAAACTCCTTAGGTAATAGGTAGTGTCTCAACTTCTTCAAGGCTTGTACCATGACATATAACTCAAAATCATAGGTGGAGTACTTTTGTTTTTCCTCATTCAACTTCTTAGAGAAGAATGTCACAGGGTATCCCTCTTTTCTTAGCACTGCCCCTATAGCCAGCTTGCTAGCATCACACTCTACCACAAAGAGTTTATTAAAGTTAGGGAATCTAAGTCTAGGTAGCTCTACAATCCTATTTTTCAACATCTCAAACCCCTGATCATCTCCTACTATCCATTCAAACTTGCACTTTATTCCATCTTTTATGGTGTTTAGAATTGGGGCACATACATGACTGTAGTATCTCACAAACTTCCTATTATAGGAGGCCAATACATGAAAAATCCTAACATCCCCTATGGATCTAGGTGTAGGCCATTCCAAAATGGACTTAACTTTATCAGGGTCCATTTCCATACATCCATTAACAACCACAAAGCCAAGGTAAACTAGTTCAATTTTGAGAAACTCACTTTTCTTGGTTTATCATCACCTTCTCTTGATGTAGCTTCCTTAAGACCATCTCCAAATTCTTCATGTTATCCTCCTTGGAACTTCTAAATATCTAAATATCATCAAGGTAAACTATTAAAAACTTACCAATAAATTCTGCCAGCACTTCATTCATGAGCCTCATGAATGTGCTAGGTGCATTACTTCGGCCAGAAGGCATTGCTATCCACTCATATAGGCCCTCATTGGTCTTAAAATATATTTTCCACTAATCACCTAGCCTCCCACTTATCTAATGATACACTGACTTCAAGTCCACCTTAGAAAAGTAACAAGATCCACCAAGATTGTCCATCAAGTCTTCTATCTGGGGCATTGGGAACCTAAATCTGATTGTGATCTTGTTTATAGCCTTGGATATTGTACACATACTCCATTTTCCATCCTTCTTAGGTGAAAGTATTTTTGGAACAACACATGGGCTCAAACTCTTCCTTATCAACCCCTTATTTAAAAAATCTTGGATTTGTTTTGCAATCTTTGTATTTTGGCTTCGTGTCACCTCATAGGCAGCCTTGTTTGGAAAAATTTCTTTAGGTACAAGGTCAAACTGATGACTAAAATCCCTCATAGTTGGTAAGGCACTTGGTATACCATTATCCACTATGTCATGATACTTCTCCAACAAAGCTTATATCTTTGGTGGCAAACAGACTTTCTCCTTAGTCTCCTGCTTTGGTTTGATCACTACTACACAACATACTCCCTTCTCCTTCTTCATGACCTTTAGAAACTCTTTCCCACTCAATAACATCACACTTTTTCCCACATGCTTCTCTTCATTGGGTTCTTGCAATAGATCCATTTGGAATTTCTTTCCTAGTTTTGTGATGATATAATTATTCTTCTCTCCATCATGTATTGCATTGACATCATAATGTCATGGATGTCCTAGGAGTAGATGACATACATCCATAGGTAATATGTCATGTAGGACCTTGTCCTTATATTCCCCAATTTCAAACTCAACCATAGTTTTCTCATCTACCACTATTTGTTGACCCTTATTCAACCAAGAAACCTTGTAAGGTATGGTATGAGGTATCCTTCTCAACTTCAATTTCTCCATGATCTAAGCAGACACTATATTCTTAGTGGATCCATAGTCCACTATAACCTTGAAAATCTTCCCATGAGAACTAAAAGTTGTCTTGAATAAGTTCTTCCTTTGGGGTGGCTCTATGGTGGTAGGTACCTTCAATAAGGTTCTCCTTAACATCAAATTCTCTCCATATAATACTAGCCCTACCTTGGAAATGGGTGAAGTAACACTTTGAGTGTCATCTTCTTGGACAAACTGATTCCTTCTATCCCCCATTGAAGATGAGGAAGCCTTCTCTGAAAACCTGCTCATTGTGTGAACGACTTGGTTGCAGTTATAGCACCTACCAATGAACACTAATTTAGATCTCCCTTGGGGTTGGAACCTACCTCTTGGTGATCCTCTACCTCTGTATCCTCCCCTTTTGAAAGATCCTCTATACTAGTTTCCTCCACTGTTATCCTTGGTTTGACTATCTTCTTGTCTATTAGGGCTTTGTCCTCTACCAAAGTTACCCCCACCTCTTTCAAAACCTTTGTTATTGCTGCCACCTTTCCCTCTATGATGGAAGTCATTTATTCTTCTTGCTTTATCCTCCACTCTCAAAGCCAACTGAAATCATTTGTGCATACTGTCTAGAGCCATCATGCTTATCTCATCTTGTCTCCCTTTCCTTAGCCCATTGAGATACCTTGCCACTTTCTCCATTTCATCTTCTTTTCTTGTAGCCCTTAGGCTAAGTTTATGGAACTCCTCTGTGTAGGTAGTTACTGACATTTATTTTATTCTCAGATTTTGGAGTTTTTGATACATTTTTATTTCATAATCAGTGGGCAAGAATTGTGCCCTCCGTCTGATTTTCATCCTTTCCCAAGAAGTAATCTTCTTCTTACCACTACCCACTCTATCATCTTGCATCATGTTCCACCAGACCAATGCTGATCCCTTGAGTCTAGCCTTGGCATCGCTAACTCTCTTTTCCTCCTAGTTCTCTTTGTATTCAAATTGGTGGTCAATGGCTTCAAACCAATCTAACAACTCTTCTCCATTTAGACTACCACAGTAGTAGGGTATGTGTTCCATGCTATCCTTTTTTAAGGATTTTAATGCATCTAAGAACACCTTTTTCTCCTTGTCTATCTTAGGTTCTTTTCCCCTGTTGGATGACTCCTTAGTTTGACTATCATCATCCCCATCACTTTCATCACCCCATTCAGTGATCTTATTTTTTCTTTTTGTCTCAGACACATGAGCCTTCTCCAAGAGGCCCTATACCAATTCTACTCTTGCATTCCTACTCATTGCCTTAGGAGGCATAATTTCAACCTCTTGATTCTCTTTACTCTCCTCCCCTTCATACATACGCGGTCTTCAAGTTATTCCTGTTGTGATACCACTCTAATGCAGAGGGTATGACAATCTAGAACCTTTCTTCTCTCCTAGGTGCTGGTTTAACCTATCCAACCATCCAATGGTTTTTATTTGATGCATCTTCCACCAATTAGGATCTCCAAGAACCCCTCCACCAACTTCTCCTCCAAGGTATAGTTGGTTCTTGGAAGAATCCAAGATTTGTAAGCTCAACTAGTCCAACTAGTTAACCAAAAGCTTAGTTTTCCTTCTCTATAATCCCACCTAGATTGCCAATCCTCTACCTGGGATCTTCCCACATACTTATTGAGACCCTTCATACACTTATTGACCCATTCTTGGTCATTCTACATCCATCCAAACTCTTGAAGATGCTCCACCAGTCTAAATGGTCTTTAACACACTAGGAGGGCTAATTGCTCAACTCCTTGTAGGTCTATTTTCCTCGATTTTGGCCTATTCCTTCCAAAAACCCCAAATGACCCCACAATCAAAATTAAAAATCTTCAAGACATCAACCAACCCTATAAAAATCCAAAACCCTAACCTTTGATGGCACCAAAAAACTCTAGTTTCTTGCAGGCCCTAGTTTCTAGCCTATTAATTAGGCCTCTGGACCAATGATTAAGAACAATTGCAAAACTTTTCTCCTTAATTGATTCACCTCCAACCACCATATAATCCTTTTAGGAGACTATCTAGTGCATCTATAAATTCCACTAAGTCTTCCCCAAAACGTCTTGGGTGCTCACACAAATATGATCTTCTCCCTGTCCTGGCTCACCTGCTTTCACCAATCAGCCATAGGGCTTCATCTTTGGCCTAAGAAATTAAAAGAGACAACAAAAAGGAAACCTAAAATTCTATCTATATACCCTAACCCAATTTCGCCATGATTTTAGACACATCCACTATAGGAAAACTAGGTTAGAGCCATTTCTAACAAGGCAACATTAAATGATTAACTAGGTTGGAAATATTGTTGGAAAGATTAAATGATAACAATTGTTGTTTTTTCATTGATGTCAAACCTTAATTGGTGAGACTATTTATATTTGTTTGAGTACCATATCTATTGATTGAAGAAGAATATTTGAATAAAAGGATAACAATAAGACCGAGGGAAACAGTTGAGTTCTGGGTAAACACACAGGTACTTAATCATTTGGAACATTGGCAAAGTGATATGTTGTTTATCTTTCACTGACAATTCACTAAATTTTTTATGTCAAGTAATGTGAAGTTGATTTTGAATGAAGCCAATGATGGATGAGCAGCAGTGAAATGTCAAGGAATATAGAGGTGGCCGAGTGGAAGAACACAATGTTGGCCGAGTAATATTATTTTGGTAATTGATGAGATTTGATATCTCTAGACAACATAATTGATTTTCTTGGAATATGTGAAATTTATTATGGAAAATTAATTTTTGTCCATGTTAATTAAATGCATGGGAAACCATTACTAATGCATGGATTCAATATTTAATTGGTTATTGTATGGGAGAAATAAATTAAATGTAATGATGGAAAGATCTGTTGGATCTGACCTAACCTAAGATGTATGATCTTGATTAAGTGGAAAAATATTTGTCTGACCTAGATGAAGAGGTATATGATAACCTCAAGGGGTTATTCATGAATTATGCGGAGAAAGAAGTTGTATGCAAGAGGATTGCAAGGTTAATTGACTGATTGGCATGATCTAGTAAAGAAGGATGAGCAGAGAAGCAGAGAGAGATTGCTTGATGGATTTCCAAGCTAATTTGGAGTTTGAGATGAGAATGGAGGCCACTCAATAAATTAGCATTAGATTTGAATTGGATCTAGATTGGGAAAGTAAGTTGTATATATTAGATCAAACTTTTTGATTACTTTCTAATCATTATATTAGTTCAAATCCTTTAACCATGTTGACCTAATAGTGATTGTTTAAATCCTTTAAGCAAGGTGAAATTTAGATTGGAATATTTTAAGTCCTCTAACAAGGCCACTCCTGATAGGGTGATGAAATCCTTTAACCAGGTCACATTTGACAGTGTGTTTTGTAACCTTTAATAGGGTTGGCTCCCAACAGAGCTCACTTCAGAAGAGTGAAATTTTGGTAGCATGTTACTGGTGGTTTTTCCCATATTGGGTTTCCATGTTAAATCATGGTGTCAAATTGTGTGAATTTTTATGTTGTGTTTTACTGTTAAGTTTCTACAAGCTTATTTAATTAGTGCATTAAACTACACATTCTTATGTTATTGCAGCAAAGAAGATCTGAGTTGTTCAAAGTGGTATAAATTTTTATTGTTACATCTGGACCTAACGATAACTAATTCACCCATCTCTTAGTTATTCTAAATTTATTCTAACAATTGGTATCAGAGTTCAGTTCTCTAAAAAATAGTTTGAAGGTACTTAGATAAAAAGATCAAGATGTATAAAAGGGAGGTACCAAAGTTGAACAAGGATAACTTTCTAGCATGAAAAAGTTTGATGAAATTTCACTTGGCTAGTATTGGTGGTTTTTCTAAACATTATGATGATCAAGAATATTTAGCCCCTACATGAGCTCTCAATGCTACACCATTAAGAGAAAAGCAAGAAAAAAATCAAGCAATGTTGGAGATTGCATCATCCCTGAACTATCATGAGGTTGAAGATGTAAAGGAATGTACAAGAGAAAAGAAAATGTGGGATGCCCTTGAAACCATCTATGGAGGTGACACAAATGTGCTAAGAGCCAAATCTCAAATCTTGAGAGGTAAGTTTGATGAAATGAAAATGCAAGAAGGAGAAAATGTAGTTCAATATTATGGTAGGATAAAGGAAGTTGTAAATGCTATTAAAGGAGCTAAAGGAACCATTGATGATAAAACAATCATGAGAAAGGTACCAAGAACACTTCTTCCTATTTATGCTATTAGAGTATCTGCAATTCAAGAATTGAGATACATACGCCTAACAACAATTTGACTCTGGAGAGTTTGGTAGGTAGACTTACTGCATTTGAGATGTCAAATTTTTATAACTATACTCCACAAGCCATTGAATCTGCATTCCAGTCCCAGGTGGTCCTCAACAAATCAAGCAAAGTAAAGAAATATGTGGTTAGTGAAAGTGACACTTCTGATAATGATCTAGAAGAACATGAGGCACTTATGGAAAGAATAATATCTAGAGGAAAAGAAAAATTCAAAGGTAAACTTCCTATTATTTATTTTTCATGTAACAAAGTTGGTCATATTGCTGCAAGATATCCTGATAAGAATGACAAAGATGAAAGAAGAGACAACAAGTATAAAGGCGGAAAGGATGACCAAGACTTTAGGAAGTACAAGGATTACAAAGACAAAGGTAATAAATATTGATATATAGCTCAAGAAGCTTTTGACAGTGAATCTGATAAATCTGATGAAAATGATATAGAAGTTGTGTATGTTGCAATGAAAGATGATTCTAATGATGATGAGAAAAATGCACTAATTTCTTATATGAGTAAAGGTTATCATTGGATTATTGATAGTGGTTGTTCACATCACATGACCGGTGATAAAGATAAATTTAAAACCTTAGATTAGTGTAAAGGTAGTTATGTTAAATTTGGAAATGATACACCAGGTCGTGTTAAATTGAAAGGGTCAATTCAATTGACTGACAAAATCAGATGTGATGATATATATTGAGTTGATGATCTTAAGTATAACTTATAGAGTGCTTCAAAGCTAAATACTTGTGGTTATAGAGTTAAATTCCATCACAGGAAAGAAAAGATCTATGATGCTAATGGAGAATTAGTTGGAAGTGGTGAGAAGACAAAAGGTAACTTTTTTTATCTAGACGTAGTTAATGAGATATGCTTGATTGCACAATATAGTGATGTTTGGTTATTGCATAAAAGGTTGTGTCATGCATACTTTGTTAGGATTGGATAATAGTGAGAGGGGGGGTGAATCAGTATTATAAAAGTTAATTAAATTCTTCAACCACTTGAACATTAACCATACAATTGAAGTAAAGGAAAGAACATAAACAAATAACATAGAACTCATAACACCATGATTTGTTTATGAGGAAACCCTGGCCAAGGGAAAACCAGAATGGGGATGATACCCACAAGCATGTACTAAAGTATAATGTCCCTATATGAAGACCTAGTCCTGTTAGGAGCTGAATATTACATAGTACATTTCCCTATTAGAGGAATAACAACCATGTTAAAGGTTCACAACACCCTGTTAGGGGCCAATGAGCTTATAGCTCTTACAATTTAATTATGTTACAAAAGGTTCTCAGTGATGAACAAAACCAAGCATCAAAAATGCTTTGATAGTTCCTTCATAGCTCTGCCATTCTTTGCTCTTCCATTTTCATGTGTGCTCTGCATATCCTTCACTTCCTCACAATACCCAATCTTTACCAAAAATATCTTACATATATATTCGTATAACTTTACAAAGTCAATTCTCACAATAAATATTACAAATAGTACTAAGTCGGCCTTCAATAAAAAAATACATTTAATATGGTAAATATCAAATGCATATAGTCAGCGCTCTTGCATAGTCAAATTGTATACTATCAACAAAAAATATATCTCTTCAATTTCTTGGGGTCCAAGTCTTGCTCCTTTATTCTTCGTTGCTGTCCAAATCCTCTATATCGTTGTTCTCTATTGTCTGTCAGTCTTCAAATCCTAATAAATCTCCGTACAATTATCCAAATCCAAATAGATCTTAGGTCTATGCCATAAATACTCCATACTATCTTCCACTAAGCTCACATGCCTTAATTCGTCGATCTCTGTCTTCGACATCCAAAACAATATTATATATCTGTTTCTATACTTTGTCAATTTTGGACATACCAAAACATAAATTCAAAACAATTGACCTCAAACCTAGATGTTTTGCCATAAATGACAACCAAAAAGTGAATCAGATTACCCAAATTGATCACTTGCCAACAATCTCTCCCTTTGGCATTGATGACAAAATTTAACAAAAAAAGGTACTAAGTGTTCCAACAAAACAAAACTATCTCCACTTTGTCTCCTCATCCTTTTCATTTTATTTTCATTATATATATATATATATTTGTGTTCTCTCTTCTCTTCTCTCCCTTTGACAACAATGAAAAAGGTGCATACAAATAAGTATCACTTCTTGATCGCAAGTTTTAGAATGTATTGGAAGGAATCTTCCAAAATGTTCACTTCAGAGCTCCATTTCTTAAACAAAATCTAACTTATATGAATCAATCCATTCAATGCAAAAGATGTAGTTTCAAAATTATTCAAGTCTATTGCTAAGCCTTTAGCCAATGAATCTTTAGTCCTTTCTAAATTTATCAGATGTGCTTCAAGTATTGATAGATTCAGAGTAATGAAATTCCTCAATAAATTGAATCTGTTTAGTACTCTCTCCTTCTCATTCTCCAATATATTGATCTTAGCCAATATCTTTGTCACTTTTGTGTCTAACTCTGTATTTGTCTATGAAGATGTTTCACAACCATCCATTAACCTATTCAAAGTTGCCCTTTCCTTGGCAATAATATCTTCAACATTGTGAATGTGTCTAATAGGATTCATGTTGTAACCAAATAACTTTCTCCCGTGTGTCATGCAATTCTTGTTAGAATACTTCAGGGATAACTGAGAGGGGGGGGGTGAATCAGTTATCAGCAACTTTAAATCTTTTGTACATATTAACCCAGATTGATATAACTTAAATGCACATTCAAATAACACATTACACAACACATCAATTTTTTTACGAGGAAACCAAATGGTAAAAACTCCGGTGGGAATTAGTACCCACAAAGAGCTATACTGTTTATAGTGATCCCTGTTAAAAGATCATTCAACCCTGTTAGGAGTTGTACATTACAATGCAATAGTATAGTGACCTGGTTAAGGGTCAGACCCTATTAAAAGTCTTTTACAATAACCCTATTAGGGGTGGAGGACTCACTATCCAAGGACTCACTATTCAAGTGGTGAAGGCTACAACCTTCTAGTTATTTGATACACATTGTATCAACAAGGCAAACTGTTGTTTTGTGACACTGCTTGTCTGATCAGTTCATTTTATGTGCTGATGCTTTAACCTCTTGTAAAGCACTATAATAATCTTATCTATATTCTGAAAGCTTCAACTTCAATATCTATATTATCAACATACGATAAATATAGCTCTGTTGCTTTAACACTCTGCTATGCTTTTCTAATTTATGTATTTCACAACTCTTCTTATCATAAATGACCTTCTATAAGTACATACACCAAGTATGAGATCATGGAACCTCTAGGATGACTCTTCTTAACATCCTTGTTGGCTCTACTAAGTGCGCAAGCATAATTACAACCAAGCAAGTAATAACTTAATAGACGCGTCGCTTCACTGAGTCAGCTTCATCAATTTAACCATAACTTTGCAATCTTCTTTAAACACATTTGGTGTGTTTATATTAATATCAAGAACTCATAACTCATCATGAATATACACACACATATCCTAAAGGTAGGTGCAACTCGATCAACATGTTACATATGTCGACCTTAAATAGTTATTCCTCCAGAATTGTAACCGTCAATAACAGAATTACATATCTTAACTGAATCTTCATATCTGATTCTGTGTGTATGAACATAGAATAGTAAACATGTCAAAAACATGTATCTATCCACACTAGTCTTCATGACATCATATTGATAAGTACATACAAAAGTAATACTGTGTATTATATGTTGTCATCAATGACAAACATACAATCAATCATCTGTTCAGAATCAAATCTCCAATAGTTCTTTGCATTTATCAGACAAGTTTTCACAACTCCTAAGTCCCATGAGATGGACTTGCATTCTTTTATCAGATTCTTCTCTTCATATGTTTTCTTTGCTTTCTCCTCTGCAATCTTTAGAAAATTTTCAAAATGGCCATCTAACTCATCAAGTGTGACTTTCCAGTTCTGAATATCATATTTGTTCGGGAATACTAAGGGTACAAGAAGAAATTTATTCATAGTATCAATAGCTCTTGAAATCACTTTTGTCTTCTTCTCTCCTTTCTATGTTGATCTCTCCTTTGATTTATTCAGTACGGTGAATGCCAATTTCACCAGTTCATCTTCATCCATGTTATCAACATTTACACTACTACTTGCCAACAATAAGCTAGATGGTAAAGTTACCTCTTCCTTCTCATCTTATTTTTTCTTAGTCTTCTTTCCTTCATCCTCTTTCTTCTCATATTCCTTATTCTCCTCTTCCTTTTCAGGTTCATCAGCAATAGAAGTGTCTGTTAGAATACTTAAGCAATAACTGAGAGGGGGGGGTGAATTACTTATTTGCAACTTTAAATCTTTATCTTATACTTATTAATCTAGATTGATACAAAGTAAATGCACATATAGATAACAATTTACACAACACATCAATTTTTTTATGGGGAAACCAAATGCTAAAAATCCCGGTGGGAATTAGTACCCACAAAGAACTATATTGTTTATAGTGATCCTTCTTAAAAGATCTTCCAACCCTATTAGGAGTTGTACATTACAATGCAATAGTATGGTGACTTGGTTAAGGATTAGACCCTGTTAGGAGTCTTTTACAATAACCCTGTTAGGGGTGGAGAAATCACTATCCAAGGAATCATTGTCCAAGTGGTGAAGGCTACAAACTTCTGGTTATTTGATACACACTATATCAACAAGATGAACTATTTTTTGTGACACTGCTTGTCTGATCAATTCCTTTTATGCACTGATGTTTTAACCTCTTGTAAAGCACAATAACAATCTTATATATATTATGAAAGCTTCAACTTCAATATCTATACTATCAACATATGATAGATATAGCTCTGCTGCTTTAACACTCTGCTCTACTTTTCTTATCTCTGGCTTTCGCAACTCTTCTATAAGTACATACACCAAGTATGAGATCATGGGACCTGTAGGAAAACTCTTCTTAACATCCTTGTCAGCTCTACTAAGCACGCAAGCATAATTACAACTGCACAAGTACTAACTAAATAGACGCGTCGCTTCACTGAGTCGGCTTAATCATTTTAACCATAATTTTGCAATCTTCTTGAGACACATTTGGTGTGTTTTGATTAATATCAACAACTCATAAATAATCATGAATATACACATGCATATCCTAAATATAGGCGCAACTCAATTAACATGTTACATATGTTGGCCTTAAACCATTATTCCTCCATAACTGTAACCGTCAATAACAGAATTACAAATCTTTACTGAAACATCATATCTGGGTCTGCGTGTATGAACATAGCATAATAAACATGTCAACAACATGTATCTATCCATGCTAGTCTTCATGTCATCATATTTATAGGTACATATAGAACTACTACTATGTATTATATGCTGTCATCAATGACAAACATACAATCAATCAACTGTTCAGAATCAAATCTCCAACAATCTCCCCCTTTGGCATTGATGGAAACATATGATAAAAACAACTTTTGTTCATGGTGTCTTCTTTCTTTTATAATCTTCTCAATATCGTCATCAAAGATTCATCTACACTATTGCAATTACATAGACTGTGTTTTATATGTATACTCTCCCATAGTATAAGCTCCTTGTATGTGTTCCTTGTTTAGCTCTTTGTTTGTGTTCCTTGTTTTTAGTACATACTCCCCCATTGACATCAATGGCAAAGGGTGCCATAAAGCATTTTGCATAGGTACTACTCTAGAAGTAGAGTAGTCAACCATTCATCAGTCACACAGGACTGATGTACTTGCTACTTTTTCTAATCAAACTTAGGAGAGGGAATAAATCCAAACTTATCCCTTAGATACTCAAAAGTATCCTTTGCTAAAGGCTTCGTGAAAATGTCTGCTAGTTGATCTTTTTGTGTTTACATAATCCAATGTCACTTCCTTGTCTGCAACATTTTCTCTCAGAAATTGATACTTGATCTCTGTGTTTTTTATCTTTGTGTGCATCACAGGGTTCTTAGACATGTTAATAGTGTTGGTACTCCTAAATTTGGAACAAATTTGGAGTGAACATGTTAAAATTTTCAGGCAAGCAAAGTCAATACCCTTGAAAAATTATGTAAGAAGGCTCAGTTAGAATGCTTGAAAAAGGTGCCCGGATGATTTTTATAAGGTACAATTTTGGAAGAGGATTTAATGCCTTTCATTTGATGTATCCAGTGGGTCCCAACTCCTAAATTTCAATTCTGACATGTTTAGGGAGTAGTCATTTTGAGGGGGTCACCTAATTCTGCATTTTGCCAAAGTGTCAATTTGCTATCCGGAGCCTACTTTGCCTCTGAGTATCTTACACCATGTTTAGTTTCATAGTTTTCCACTTTGGTAATGTGTTCCATGCCTATCAGAGAGCTTATGTTTTAAACCGCAGGTAATTCTGAATCTGTTTGATAAGTTTTAATACTTCCCAAAGTTGGTTGTTCATGAACTGTCTGTATTTTTGTCCTGTCTAGAAATCTGAATAGCCCAGTTTGACATGTTATAAATTTTGACCAATTGATCCAATTAAGAAAATTCCTTTTGCACTATGTTCCAGAGGTCACACACTCTATATGTTCCAGTCTACAGATCTTTACAAAATCAGATGACAAGTTTTCAAGAACTATTCCAGCAGTGATTAATTCTGATTTCCTGTGTTTTCAAATGCAGAATTACTGACCCACTTTGAGCTTTTGAAAGTCTATACCTGGGTGAACATTTTGGATAATTGAAGGTTGACCTGAATTATAGACCTAGGAATGAACTCCTTTGAAAATTCCCAAACCTTGACCAATCTGGTTGATCACTTTTCTTTGTCGATTCTGAACCCGATTTCTGCATATCTATTAGGTTTTGGTTCAGGAAGTGTCAAAGTGCTATCTTTGCAGATCGGTATACTTTCAGAAGTTTATTTTCAGAGGAAGGAAATTGAGGGGTCATGTTCTACATATGACATTTAGTCAAGATCTAGAGGTTGAGTTTCTGAAAGATCTTTTTGATGACCCTATGAGTTCAGTGTCAAAGGCAGTTTGTTCAGTTTGTAGTGCGGAAAAGAGTTAAGTTTACGAAATGCCCTACTTTGCCAGTGAATAAATTTTGGCCAGTTGATTCTTTTGACAAATTTCTTTTCGCATTATTTTTCAAAGCTGACACACTACTTCTAGTTCAGATTTGAGCCCCCCATTAATCCATTTGTTAGCCTTTTAAAATCAATTACGGCGACTAAAATCATTTTTTGACAATATGTTTGCAGTGCAGAAAAGAAATGGTCATTTTTGGGAAATGATAACTTTATGTCTGAAGGATGTTTTCAGGAACAAATCAAGGCATCATTTTCATTGCATACCAATGTACTATCTGACTTCATGGCAATGTTCCCGAATGTGTTTTAATCATTTTGCAATGGTCGATAAGAAGGGGATTTATGATGATTCTGCAGTTGTACCTATGTAGTCTTTTGGGAAGCTAAGTTTGCACTGTAATAACTAGTGCCTGAAGATGAGTTTGGTGAAGTCCTTCTGGATATGTATTCAATGGACATCAATGAATTATTTAGCCAGGTCACGAGGTCTGATTATTTGTTTCCGAGAATTTTTAAGGCCAGTTGTGGAAGCTAATTGCCTTTTAAAGGGTTTGAATTTGAAAAGATAATTTTGGAGTCATCTATTTGATGAAAATTAAGATAGTTTACATAATATCTTTCACACTAAATATACCATAAGAAATTAGAAAGGGAAGATGTGGATTATATGAACGAGGTTTCGAACTTCTGCAGTGGAATTACATGTTCCTTGCCAAAGGATGGGAATTGCCCAAGAAAAGATACACAGACTGATTGCTGTTTGATTTGCAGTGATGCCAATACCACCATGTGGGATGATCCTCCTTACAAAATCAATGCTACTGGAACTCAGAGACCCTTGGAAAATAAAACCATAGCAACCAGTGTAGTTCACTATAATGATGTATTAGAAAACAATGCACATAAATCTTTATGGGCTCACAGAGGTCATTGTAACCAATAAGGCTCTGAAATCAGTATTAAATAAGAGGCCATTCATATTGACTCAATCTACCTATGTTGGATCTGGAAACTCCTTTAGATACGATCAATGTTCATGTATATGAAAGAACCATATTACCCATGCAAGAAATGGGTATGACAACAAGAGAAGCCAGCACTATTTTCAGAGGGAGGCAAGCAATGAATGATGGCTGTTCACGCCATTTTTGGGGGCAGTTTTTAATGTCTTTTGTTACCAATAATATGCGCAGACAGTATGGTTTCCAGTTTTTAAACTTTTAAATTGCAATTTTCACAGCAAAAGAAATCTGCACAATGTATGGGATCAACCAGGAGAAAATGGCATTGCATTAAAATGAGGCATTTAGGAAGGCTTGCGCAGATTTCAAAAGGAGGGTTGAGTTGTTTAAACCCAAATGACCATGCAAATTACATTTCCAGCATTCACAGAGAGCTGCGATAGTTTTTTAAGGAGGGGTTTGAAGTTTTTTAATGATTTTCAATGTAATTTGCAGATGTTTCTCCACAGGGAGTGGCGCCCAGGACTTAAAAACATGACCATGGTCTCCATTTGTGAAGATTCAAAGACATTGAAGAGCAGTTTTCTTGCAAAGTCTCAGAAAATGGAAGAACAGTGTATTTCATTATCCCATATTTACCATGCGGTTGACTTTTTTGACCTTTATATAGTAAAACAAAAACATCTAAAGTGAATAAGAAAGCCTAGAGGCTTTGGGCGAGCTCTTAGGGGCTGGAGGGATGAAGACATGAGCCATAAACAATATTTTAATACAAATTTCAAAAATGCTCTTAAAACCATGAAACCATATATCCCACACTCATCCGGCGGAAGAAAAATGGAGACTTTATAAGAAAAAAGGCAAACATATGAATTTGAAGATGAAGAGAAGGCTCTACGCGCGCGCCCTCATCCGACCACCTCGGTTTCCATGTCCAAAAATACAGCTAAGGAAATTTTGATGAAAATGAACAGTGATGTAGGTCGTGAAGTTGCCGAATGTGCCTAGTCGCCAAGTCGCCAGAAGCCCCAGTCGCCCAGTCGGAAGTAAAATCATAGCTAACCGCTAGACTTCCAAGACCTGGCAACTGACCGCTAGCGGTTAGTCGCGCAGTCGCCTGAACATGAAGATAACCGCCCAGATTCGACGACTAACCGCTCACGGTTAGTCGCAAGGTAGCTAGATGCCAGAGGAAGCTGTCACGACAGGGAGTTAACCGTTGGTCATCAGGTCGCCAGAAGGATTTAACCACCTGGTGCAGGTCGCTAGGTCACCCAGAAAAGAAGGAAGAGGTTAAAAATGCTCACAACTTTGATTTTTCAGCTTGTCGCATGGTCACCAGATGAATTTAATGTTAAAATAATTCATGCTCAGTTGCAAGCAGAGACCCAATTTTGAAACGGCTGTCCAAGGCTCAAATTTGATCCAGAATATCAAATATTATATATCGTTGGAATCGGCTCGAGATGAGGAATCCATTTCTGCAGATTATTTTTGGATAGCTCTCAGAGGAAAAAAATAGTATTCATTTTTCTCTTCGGGGGTAATTAATGATAAACAGGGTAGATGTATCTGGGAAACTATATCAAAATCAGATTTGACAAAGCTTTCCAGAGGATTTTTGAAATCAGATTTTGTTCTAGATGCATGAGTTAAGTTTCATCTGTGAATCAGAGGGGGAATAAGATTGGATTTCTTTCCAGAAGCATGATAATATTGACTAAAGGAACAAGCAATGTCTGCAGACATTAAAGGCATTGATGACAATTTAATGGATGAATCAGATATTTTTAAAGGGAAATGTGACAGATTTGCAAGGATATTTTCAACAAATGAAATCAGATTAAAAACTTTTTGAGTGGGAGAATGGACTCAGTTTTTAAAGACATATCAGATGTTTTCTTAGGCAAGTGGAGTTGGAAAATTGACTAATCAGTCAGATATTTTTGGAAAGATGAATGCAGATCAGATTTGAGGGGAGACATGTGTCAATTTCTCAGAAGTTTTAGGGTTTCTTCTCTCTTCTATATCTTGCTTTCTTTTCTCAGTTGTAAGGGTTCTTTTCTTCTACCCAGAGCAGGTCCATGTTGGTCTTATGGAAATTTTATTGTAAGTTATACTTTTGTGTCTTTGTATATTCATCAAAGCTTCTTGTCTGGATATGTTGAAGTAGAATACATTAATAGAATACAGTGTGGTTTTTCCCTCTTTCATATTATCTTGTCTCTTTTCATTCTGTTTGTGCTCTAGTGTGTTTCATCTGTAAGGAATTTGAAATACACTAGCTATAAGGTAGTTTGTCTAATTGTTTATGAGTTCCTTTCAAGGAGAGGACTAAGTTTCATAGATGATTTTAGAGAGAAAAAAACTGTGATAAGGATTTGATGCAGATGTATGTATATGAGAGGATAGTTTTTAACGCACTCTATCTCAGTTGTAAGGCACTCTACAGTATCTCTGTTATTTTATCTCTGTTGATTCATGTTTTCATTGACTCTTTGCCCAAGGGATAGGCACTGGTCTAGAGTATAATTTGCAGTATGTTCCCCATCCAATATCAAAAATCATTC
>MU227549.1:3619915-3653838 GCA_018584345.1 Thuja plicata
CTTATATATATTTATATATAACATTCATAAAGGTCTTGAAGCTCCTTAATACATACATAGAGATAAATACATACAAAAATTATACCTTTAGATAGTATGTCTGATATTAGAATCCTTGGGTACTGGTTTATGAAATCATTATAAACAAACTATAGGAATAGATCAAACAAGTATCATGAACAACTTAAGCTGTAAGAAAACATCGAAAGATATTACTTCGTTCAAAAACACAAAACTTATATTAGGGTTAGAGGGTTATTACATATTCCATGTGGGGTTTCTAAAAATGCTCCTTCTAGATCCTCTTCAGACAACTTATAAGGATGTTTCTTGAATTTGTATCTAGGATGATCAACAACATAAAAAATTACAGGTGCATCCATAGCTTAGATAATGTAGAATACCTTTCACACATGGAAATCTAAGTTTATGCTTTGATCGATCATGCACGGCGGGTGTAGAAATGTTTGATTACTTTTTCTCTTTGATCTCCTTGGCTTGCTCCTTGTCAAATGATAGAAAAATAGATCATAACATAGTGCTTTATACAAGTTAGGTTATGAATTTTCTTGTTCACACAAAACTGTCTGGTCGGTTGCTGAATCTCGCGATCAAAATATACAAGTCAGCTGATGATACGCTCTTAGATATATGATCCAAAATTTCAGCTCAACATATTCCCAAGCTCGCATGAGCTCACTACATGATTTGCGGGGCAAGATAAATTTTGATGTGTTGCATTTAATGCTCCCCTAAGGCCATGATCAGCCGATTAGGTCGATTCTATCTTGCTACCTTCAAGCGAAGATCTAGTAGCATCTACTGACTCTCCCTGAACTAATGTCTCAGTAGTTTCTTTAATCTTCTATATCTTACCATGATTGTTATCTTCTAATTTCTTAAAAAAAATTTCAAAATCATTCGTCACATATATAATACTCTTTCTAGTATCATTTCCATTCTTCTATGAATTCATAGGAGGTGGTGTTCTTCTATTAACTACTCCATTATACCTGCAAAAAATTTCTATATGTCCTGGATTATTGCATTTGTAACATATAGGTGGTCTTCTCTCTTGATTAACTTGTAACTTATAGTACTTCACAATGTGTCCAATTTTATTACATTTGTAGCATGTAGGTTTCATTGTAGGTTCTCTTCCATTATCTTTTCTATAACTAGGTTTTCTACATTCTATCTTCTTGTACCCATATTTATTACAGTTGAAACAATAACCATAAAAAGTTCTAAAAGGGTCATTACCTCTACAATCTTTCTTCATGTGTCCAAATCTATTTCAACCAAAGCATCTACCTCTAAAAGGTCCTATCTTCTCTTTAGGTTCTTCAATAGATGGTTTCTTAGCATCAATATTCTCTACTAATTTCTCTTCCTAATTCTTTGAACATTCATCTTCTTTGAAGCCAATACTAGTCATGTCACCTTTAGGTTTCTGCTTGTCTAACTGTTCATCAATCAAGTCATTGCTGGTGTGAAGTTTCTCAATATGTTTCTTTGCTTCAATAATTCACCTTTCACAATAATATTTTATTTCTCCAGTTCTAAGTATTTGTTGTTGTAGCTGTCAGCTTCATCTTTCATTTGATTCAATGCATTATTCAATGTTTCTTCAGTTTTCATCTTAGCATCCTCCTGTATCTATTTTTCTTTGGCCATATTCTTGTTCTCAAGCTTCAGAGTCTCAATATATTCTTTCAGTTGCTTCACCTGATATGAATTGTCCTCATCTGAATCTTCTTTTATCTGAACCACAAGATCCTCTCTTTGACTTCTGGAAAGTTCAAGTTGTTCTTTTAGTTTCTTTATGAATTTCTCAGCTCTTCAGAAGTTGAATTTCAATTCTCCATTATCTTCTTTAGCATTGTCCAGATCTTCAAGTGCAGCTTCAAAGTTCTCCTGAAAACCATTCAATTCCATTCTAATCTCCCTCAAGTTGTTAAGCTTTCTCTCCAAGGGCCAAAAGCTCTGATACCAATTGTTAGGATTGGATAATACTGTGAGGGAGGTTGAATCAGTATTATAAAAGTTAATTAAATTCTTCAACAACTTGAACATTAACCATACAATTGTAGTAAAGGAAAGAACATAAAAAAATAACACAGAACTCATAACACCATGATTTCTTTAGGAGGAAACCTTGGCCAAGGGAAAACCCTGGTGGGGATGATACCCACAAGCATGTACTAAAGTATATTGTCCCTATAAGGAGACCTAGGCCTATTAGGAGTTGAATATTATATAGTGCATTTCCCTATTAGAGGAATAACAACCGTCTTAAAGGTTCACAACACATTGTTAGGGGCCAATGAGCTTATAGCTCTTACAATGTAATTTTGTTACAAAAGGTTCTCAGTGATGAACAAAAACAAGCATCACAAATCCTTTGATAGTTCCTTTATAGCTCTACCATTCTCTGCTCTTCCATTCGCATGTCTTCTCTGCATATCCTTCACTTGCTTACATACATATCCTTTTAACTTTAAAAATTCAGCTCTCAGAATAAATATTACAAAAAGTACTAAGTCAGCCTTCAATGAAAAAAATATTTAATATGGTAAATATCAAATGCATAGTCAGTGCTCTTGCATAGTCAAAGTGTAGAATATCAACAACAAAAATATGTGTTCGATTTCCTGAGGTCCAAGTCTTGCTCCTTTATTCTTCAATGTTGTCTAACTTCTCTATATCATTGTTCTCTATTGTCTGTCAGTCTTCAAATCCTCATAACTCTCCGTACAATTATCCAAAACCAAATCGATCTTAGGTGTATGCTAGAAATACTCCATACTATCTTCCACTAAGCTCACATGCCTTAACTTTTCGATCTTTGTCTTCGACATCCAAAACAATATTGTATCTCTATTTCTATACTTAGTCAATTTTGGACATACCAAAACTTAACTTCAAAACAATCGATCTCAAACCAAGATGTTTTTCCATAAATGACAACCAAAAAGTGAATCACATTACCAAAATTGATCACTTTCCAACAAAATTTGATAAATTGGTAAGCATAAGAAAATTAAAAAAGGTTAGAGGACTGCCTAAGTTAAAGAAACCTGAAAATGCAATGTGCAAGCAATATCAATTGGGAAAAAATGACTAAATCTAGTTTCAAGAGTAAAACTCATACTTCTGAGAATATTCTAGAATTGGTTCATACTGACTTTTGTGGACCTATTGGTGAGAGAAGTTACTATGGAGACAAATATTTTATCTTATTTGTTGATGATTAATCTAGAATGATGACTGTTATATTTCTTAAGGAAAAATCAAATGCATTCCAGTTGTTTAAGTGGTACTTAGCAAAAGTTGAAAAGGAGACAGGAAAAACTCTGAAATGTCTGAGATCTTCCAGAGGAGGCGAGTTTATTTCTAATGAATTTAACAAGTTTTGCAATGAAAGAGGGATAAAAAGGAAGATGTCCGCTCCTAGGAAACCACCATAGAATGGTATAGCTTAAAGACAAAATTGATCAATCATGGATTGTGCCAAAACACTAATGATGGAGAAAAATGTTGCACAAAAATATTGGAGAGAACTTGTAAGTAAAGAAGTCTATACCCTGAACAGAGTACAAGTCAAGAAAGGAACAAATACTACACCTTATGAGCTATGGTATGGATATGCACCTACTGTAAGCTAATTTAAAGTATTTGGAAGTATATGTTTCATACTGAAGGATAACAAAAATGGAAAACTTGATGCTAAAGGTGAGGAAGGAATATTTCTTGGATACTCAACTAAAAGTAAAGCATACAAGTGTTTGAATTCTAACACTAACAAAATTGTGGAAAGTGCAAATGTTAGAATTGATGAATATGCAGAAAGAAATGAAGTTGAAAGCATGATTAATCCTGAGAACTACAAATCATTCACCTATCCTGATGAGGAAGATTCTAATGAATTACCTAAAACTGAGAATGAAGTTGCTGAGCAACAGTCCGCACCTCTCAAGTCACAAAACAAAATTGTCAGGCAACACGAGATGACTGTTGAGCTATCTGATGGAGATGTCGAGTCACAGTTTCAAGCTGAATGAACATGGAGAGGTAAAAATAAACAAAGCTAGACTGGTATACAAGGGTTATGCACAAGATGAAGGAATTGACTATGGAGAGACATCTGCCCCAGTTGCAAGATTGGAAGGTGTAAGAACCTTACTTGCATATGCAACCTACAAAGGATTTAAAGTTTATCAAATGGAGGTAAAGTCAGCATTTCTAAATGGTATATTAGAAGAAGATGTCTACATTGAACAAATTGATGGATTTATTAACCCAAGCAAAAGGAATATGGTTTGCAAATTACACAAAGCACTATATGGATTGAAGCAAGCACCAAGAGCATGGTATGAGAGATTGCACAACTCTGTGTTGAAAATTGGATTTGCAAGAACCAATGACAACAAAAATCTATATTTTAAAATAGAGAAAAGTAAAGGTACATTATTATCTAAAATTTTTGTTGATGACATTATATTTTGTGGATAAGATATGTTATGCCAAGCATTTGCAAAGGAGATGCAAACTGAATTTGTGATTTCTATGTTTGGTGAGATAAAATAATTTGTTGTCTTACAAATATATCAGATGAACAATGGTATCTATATTACTCAATCAAAATATGTAAAAGAGATACTAAAAACTTTTGGAATGGAAGATTCAAAACCAGTGAGTACTCCCATGGCTACTGGATAGAATTTAACTAAAAATGATGAGACAAAAGATGTAAATCAAACACTATATAGATCAAAGATTGGTAAGCTACAATATGTTGTACACAGTACACTTGATATTGCATTAGCTATTGGAATTATTGATAGATTTTCTACCAATCCCAAAGAAACTCATATGATGGAAGGAAATAGAATTCTGATATATTTGAAAGGAACAGATGAATATGGTCTATATTATGAAAGGAATGATAAATTTGAACTCAGAGTTTATACTAATTTTGATTGGGCTAGAAATGTTGATGATAGAAAAAACACCACAGGAGGAGCATTTCTTTTGGGAAAAAGGTTAGTTTCATAGACAAGAAAGAAATAGAGTTGCAACTCACAATCTATAGCTAAAGCTGAGTATGTGGTAGCAACATTTAATTGCTATAATATTGTGTGGTTGAACATACTACTAAAATGTATGAAAGAAGAGATCACAGAACCAATTATCATATAGTGTGATAACACGAGTGCCATCAATATTTCTAAGAACCCTGTAACACACTCTAAGACAAAGCATATAGCTATCAAGTATTATTACTTGAGGGAGCTTGTTGAAAAGAAGGAAGAGAGACTGGAATATGTGAACACTAAGGAACAGCTAGTACCCAAGGATGTTGATGAGTATCTACTACGTAAATTAGGGGTGATTACCCTAACTGAGGCTAATTAGTTCAGAATGGTACTATTGCATCAAATGTTATATTCATAATATTTTTCACATTGATGCACAGGCAGTCACACTTTAGGATGCTGCCTAAAGTTGTGAAAGATGGACTTAGACAAAAAAGAGGATTAGTCATAAGCAAGATGATAGGAACAACATGATACAAAGTTTAGAATAGAAGAATCTTCATAATGAACATGTCAATGTCTTTGGCATTGTTTTCAAAGAGGGAGAAGTTTACTGAAAAAGGGAGAATTTACTACTTAGAGAAAAAGAGATTGATGAACAGAAACAAAAAGACATCAGTGTGATCAGAGACACAGAGGGAGAAAATTTTTACAAGATGAGAATCAGAATTAAGCTAAAGACATTAATGAATATTTGTTCATATCAAGGAACACAGGTAGACTTTTTGGATTGTATGGTAACTATGGTTGAGAATTATTGTTTTATTGTTTAGTGTTGTCATCAATGCCAAAGAGGGAGATTGTTGGAAATATTGTTGGAAAGATTCAATGATAACAATTGTTGTTTTGTCGTTAATGTCAAACCTTAACTAGTGAGACTATTGCTATCTATTTGAGTGCCATATCTATTGATTGATGAAGAAGATTTGAATAAATGGATAACAAGAAGACCGAGGGAAATGGTTGAGTTATGGGTAAACACAAGGGTACTTAATCATTTGACACATTGGAAAAGTGATATGTTGTTTATCTTTCAATGATAGTTCACTGAAAAGTTGATGTCGCGTAATGCAAAATTGATGCCAAGTGAAGCCAGTGATGAACGAGCACCAGTGAAATGCTAAGGAATATAGAGGCGACCGAGTGGAAGAACACAGTGTTGGCTGAGTAACAATATTTTGGTAATTTATGAGATTTGAGATCTCTTTCTGAAATAATTCAATTTATTGGAATATGTGAAGTTTATTATGGAAAATTAATTTTGGTCCACATTAATTAAATGCACAGGAATCTATTACTAATGCATGGATTCAAGATTTAATTGTTGATTGTATTGGAGAAATAAATTAAATGCAATGATGGAAAGATCCGTTGGATCTGACCTAACCTAAGATCTATGATCTTGATTAAGCAGAAAAAGATTTGTTTGACCTAGATGAAGAGGTATATAATAACCTCAAGGGGTTATTCATGAAGTTTGCTGACTAAGAAGTTTTATGCAAGAGGATTGCATGGTTAATTGATTGATTTGCATGATCTAGAAAAAAAGGCTGACCAGAGAAGCAGAGACAGATTGCTTGATGCATTTCCAAGCAGATCTAGATTTTTAGATGAGAATGGAGTCCACTTAGTAAATTAGCATTAGGGATGAATTGGATCTAGATTGGAAAAGTAAGTTGTATATATCAGATCAAACCTGTTGATTACTTTCTAACCATTGTATAAGTTCAAATCCTTTAACCAAGTTGACATAACAGTCATTGTATAAATCCTTTAAGCAAGGTGATGATCAGATTGGAATGTTCTAGGTCCTCTAACAAGGCCACTCCTGACAAGGTGTTTAAATCCTTTAACCAGGTCACATTGGACAACATGTTTTGTAACCTTTGACAAGGTTGGCTCCTAACAGAGCTCACTTCAGAAGAGTGAAATTTTGGTAGCATGTTACTGGTGGTTTTTCCCATATTGGGTTTCCACGTTCAATCATGGTGTAAAATTTTGTGAATGTTTTTTTTGTGTTTTACTATTAATTTTATGCAAGCTTATTTCATTAGTATAGTAAATTACACATTCTTATGTTATTGTTGTCGAGCAGATCTGAGTTGTTCAAAGTGGTATAAAGTATTATTGTTAGATCTAGACCTAAGGATAATTGATTCACCCCCCCTCTTAGTTATTCTAAATTCATTATAACACCATGTCCTTCATCTTAATCAACATCTCTCTAAGTTTCTCTTTGGATTCCTTGAATTATTCAACATAGATCTGCAATAGTAACTTTTGATTGTCAATAGTTTTTTCAAGTGTATACCTCTCCAATGTAATATCATTTCTCTTCAACTTATAAACTATCAAAATAAGAGAAGAAGATCTGATACCAATTGTTGGCCCAATGTTAAGATAATGGAAAGGGTGTCTAGTGAGAGGGGAGGGGTGAACCAATACCCATAAATTTTTTTAGTCAATTCTTTGCATTCACTTTTGTAGTAACCGACTAAGTAGATCACTTATTCCAAACATATAGTACCAATGCTAAGATGTAAATGCATGTAAAATAAACATTACACATACATTAAATTAAGTACTCATGAAACTAGTATTTTGGTATCACAGAAAACCCCTGATAGAAGGTAAAAACTGCGGTGGAGATGAGACCCACAAAACAAGTCACTATTGCAATAATAAAGATAGGTTGTTAAAGCTCTACAAAATGATCAATTCTGATGATCTTACCTTGTAAGGAGTAAAAACAAGATCGACTAGATCTACATAATTTGATGATTTAGAAACACAATCTATGTGTGCACTCAGTTAAGAGATTTACAATTAGACTATTAAGTCTACTATGTTAAGAGATTTAGAATCTATTACAATTATTAGAGGGTAACAAAAATTTGATCTGAGACATATACAATCTCAAAAATATTGATACAAATCCATTAAGTTCATACAAAACATATCACCTTAGTGTGAATGATAATATCTTCTGCTATGTTCTTCTCAGTAGCCTTTCCTTAGTTTTGTAAACTAATTTATGCAATGTTGTCTCTGTCCTTGAATCCCTTCTCTGATCTTTGATGTCTGTGGTATGGCAGATACTTTATCATTTTTTTATCAACATACTTAACAAAAATTGACACATGTACAATTATATAAAAAATGATATGACCTAATTAGGGTTTAACAATTACATCCTTACCCTAAAGATCAATGATGTACATAATTTTCCTTGATCATCTACACATAGGAGACATAAAAAATTAATGTTGTAAATCCATGATTAATGTTCTCCTCGATCATGTAATTTGTTGTCTAGGTTGGCTGAAAAGTTGTTAGATAGAATAATGTGCCAGAAAAAACTTTTATGTGCCCTCTGTTCCACCCTATTAATGTTGTTCATCGATGCTTGATCTATACTGTGTATCTTGGTTATACTATTGTTTAATTATGCTTGTGTATCTTGGTGTTATTTTCACTTGGTATAGTATTTTTACTCAGTTATCACTCTACTTGGTTAACTCTGGGTGTGATCAATGTTCTCGGTTAACTCTACACTTCTGTGATATATATTGACTGTCTTGTGATGAATCTTTCACGAACTATCCATTATGTCTACTCGATAACTAATGGCAACTTCAATATGAAATTTGAGTAACAACATGCACATAGGAAAAATGAGGAAGAAGGTTGGATAAATGTGGTTGCCTCATTCAAACCCCTTTTTAGGAATCAACTTTAAAATGAAATGAAAAGTAAAGTATGTCAATAGAGAGTTGCAATCAAGTATAAAAAGAGGAGTAGATCATCTCTATGTGACATAAATGCCTCTATCAATTTAATAGAATATGTTAATGCAATAGATTTGAATAAAAAAATAAATCCAAGTGAAATCATGAAAAGATACAAGCTTGTGTGATGGATGTTGAAATTCACCCATGTTCAAATGAGAAGAAGAGATGAAAGTTTATGGCTCCCTCTTTGAAACTTGATGTAGATTTCTTTCACTTAAATTTAATTCAATATCATTTAATTGCTTGATGAATATTTAATATATCCTTATTCCACAAGTATTCAATTTTCTAGAGTAGGGGATTTTCTACCTTCAACAAGACAAAATCATGCTTACACAAAATCAATTATCAAGACTATTGGAAAGGACAGTTACTATCAGTATACTATAAATTCATGAAAAAAGAAACATAAATATAAATGGATTAAATCTAAACATCTATTATACTAATTAAAGAGAAGTAATACAAACTGATTGATAATATGAAAAGCATGATAGATGACAATGTTCAAAATGAATGAATGTAAAGTAAAGAAAAATAAATTATTTACCAAATGAGCCACTCTCTCTAAGCCTCAAATCTTAGTGTGTTGTGTGAAAATTTCAATGCAATGCTATAATCCTAACTTCCACATGGGACAAAAACTCAGTGTTAATGTCTCAGGAATCATGAAGATTTTTAGATGAGTAACTTGTTTGTCACCTACACATGAAGTTGATAGGAGAATTTTTGTGGCTTTATAGAGGTTGGCCTCAGTAAAAACCCTCAGTTTGGTTTTCCCATCTATATAGAAAATTGATTGGAATGATGTGATAAAACTGATATAAAGAAAAGCAATAGAAATACCTACCTGCTTAATGGAAGAGAACCCCTATCACACAAACACATGAAATAAAAATGAACCTCTCTTAAGGGAGGAAATACCTTATTTCTAAGAGATTATATGGGTAGTAAACATTAACCTTATTGAGGGAGGAAAGCCTTAACTACTGAGAAGATAGAATATAATAATATATATCTAGATCAAAAGATGACTTGAGTACAAAATAAGGGAAAAGTGAGAAATGTAAAGAGAAGATATTAATGTAGGTTCCCTTCTATATTTTAGGATGAAATCTAGTAGAGCTTCATTGTAAGAGAGAGAATGAATAAGTGATAGTAAGAAGAAGGGAGAGAAAGAATGCTAATATTAGAGAATTAGAATGTGAGAGGTCAAATATGACTCAAATTATTTCTTTTTATAATGATGAATGACCTATTTGTATGCATCGAACAAGAGGGGCATAGTTAGAAAGAGGGTTTTCCTTTTCAATTTTTGTGGATGCTATCACATCATGCAAACATCGGCACACCACACTTGTTTCTAAGTATAAATGGCTCAATTTTAGGTAGTAGACCTTTAACACTATATCATGAAAGTTTTTGATGTCAAAATGTGTCCATCTAATAAAAATTCCCTAAAAAATCATCTGAGGAGATAGATGCGCAAGTATCATGAATTCGAGCATGAAATTTTAGGACACTAAATTTTTCCCCACTTTAGTGGCTCAATCACTATGAGGGATTCCTTCACTCAAGTAGCATCTATGAAGTACAATATATGTGCTAGGTGCATATCTAACAGGATGAAAAATTTACTTGAAAAAATTACCTCCATTGATGGGGTATTTATGTCAGGTGAGATGACCCCAATGTCGAGGATGAAATCTACAAAACTAAAAAAAATTGTTAGCTCCAACAATGGAAGAAACTACCTTGGCAAGTAACATGCTTAAGAGACTTTCATCACAGTCATTCAAGTGAAAAGTTAGTTATGGGGAATAATATGGTTAGGTTAAATGATGTTATATGTGGAATTTGTTGAGAAAAATTTTCACTTCTTTATTCTTAAAGCAAGTTCCATTATCCAAGATAATGGATGACTACAATCTGAAGCCATAAATGATACTATTTAAGATAAAGAGGAAAATTGCTTTAGATATAGTGAATCAGAGTAGAGCTTCCTCTACACACTTTGTGAACTAATTTGTAGCTTCTATGATTTAATAATATCATTTTTTCGATGAGGGGGATATATTAATAATAATATTCACTCCTTGATTCTTAAAAGGCCATGGAGAAGTTTGAGTTTGTAGATCCTAAGGGGAAACTTTGGTGAGATTACCTTGCTTCTAGTACTGGAGACATTTCTTGACAAAGGAGAAATAGTCTGATTCCATAATTTTCCAAGAGTATCTCATACAGAGTAGCTTATGTAATAATTACTTATCTGTAATGTGTCCTCCAATAGACAGTGAATGGGCTTCACAAATTTATATAGTCAAGCTCAGAGGATCCAAGAATGGACTGTCCAAACTTACAGCAACACCAGAACAACACAATAGAAATAACACAACACAAGATATTTTCAATATTAACTTGATATTATTTCAAAGTTCCTATTATATGCACCATGTCAGGCTATAAGGCCTTCCTGGTTCAGGCCAATTACATCAACAGATTCAACAAGATCTCACATGATCCAACTCTATCCATCTACCCTATATATAAGTGGAGGAAACTAGATATGAACTTGTGCTTACAATCCATCAAAAAATCTATAATCTCTGTCTACCTACTTACAACTATCTGTAGTAACATGCAAACTTTCTACTTATTAGATTACTCTTTTATCCTTCATCTATCTTTTGTACTCTTTTTTTTACTCTCTAAAAACATCAACCTAGACTCCCTTTTATACAAACTTGCCACAACAATAATTAAATGCCAGTTAGCCATTACAATCCATAATGAAAAAATATTAAACACAATAGTCAGTTGCAACGGTCATTAAATTCACTAGATTTAGGTCCACACAAACTCTAATGAGAGATCCAACATTAATTTCACCATGAAAATTAAATGTAGAAGTCGGCCACCAGATCCAACTCTATAATAAACCACTCGGGCCAAGCATGACTGAGAGAAAGAATGACTCAAGAAAATAACACCTCAAGCAACAGGAAACAAAACCCGAGTGTCAAAAGACATGCCTGAGAAACAATCTTGAGAAATAGAAAATAAGCATGTCTGAGCGATAGAAACCCGAGCAACAGAAACTAAGCATGATTGAGTGACATAACCTAAGCAACAAAGCACTTGACGGAGCAGTCTCCAAAAAAAATAAAGAACAAAATGAAAACATGTTTTTGGTTGAGCGAGATTGGCAACTACCCTAGGATGCTCCTACATCACAAAGGGCAAGGGGCATTTAAGCTTTAGTTAGACAATGTAGCAAAAGGCCACTGTAAAACCTTTGATAAAGGACGTCTGATAAGATTAAGTAACGAAAGCATTGTTTTCATATTTTTATGTGGGTACTTTTACTTGTGACATGAGGAAAGTTTCATTTCTTAAGGTAATTGAATATGTCAAAGAACCATTCTCCCAGTTCTATGGGAGTGCATATGAATTTACTTGTAGAAGACTTATCCAACATTATTGGGTATCAAAAAACATGGACTATAAATTTATATTCTTCTATATTGTAATTGGGATAAACAAGAGAGGAAGAAATAGCCATGTCATATGCATGTTGATTATCTCTTCTTGGGATATTGTCTATGGTGTAATAGTAAATTTTTCTAGAAGATCCCAAGCTAGTTCCCTATACTTAGATAGCCTGCACTACTTTGCTCGATATTTTCCCATAGTCTAAATTACAATAAAATTTGAATCACCATGTAACCAAAGGTGAGTGATCTCTGAAGATATTATGAAATGTAACCTATCAATGAAGGTTTCATACACAAGATTATTATTTGTACAATGGAACTCCAAATTAAAGGAAAGGAGAATAGACTTTCCTTTGGAGTTCATCAATACTACACCTTCTCATGAGCCTGTCCAACACCTAGACCCATCAAAACACATATTGAAAATAGTCTCATGACTAATCGTACGTAGGTTATCTTCTAAAAATTGATGGAGCATGTGCTAACTAATAAAAAATATATTATCCCTTTACTTGCTTTTGAGTTATGAAATTCATGTCAAAATCAGAGGATAACATTACCCACTTGGCCAATCTAGCAGAAAAATATGATTTTAAAAAAAACCTTCTTCAAAAGATCACTCTTTGGTAGGAATTGGGTTTCTACATGAATAATATAATGTCTTAGCTTCTATGTAGCGAACACCAAAGATAAGCATTTTTTTTCTATTCCTAAGTACCGAGTTTCGTAATCTACCAATGTTTGACTGATGTAATAAACAATCTTTTATGTCCCTTTGTCATCATACTGAGCTAAGGAATCTATATAATTCAAAGATGCTAAGATGTATAGGAGGAAAAGATAATCTTGCATAACTGGCAAAAAGATGGGAGGGTTAGCCAAATAATTCTTTATGGAGTCGAAAGCTACTTGGAAATCTTCATTCTATTTGAACAAAAAATCCTTCTTTAATAGTCTTGCGAAGGGAAAGGATATATCACCAAATTGATCTTTGAATCTTCTTATGGCCTTGATTTTACCTTGCAAACTATGAAGTTGAGAGATGTTCTTAGCTGGAGGCATGTTGAAAATAGTAGAAATCTTCTCTGTGCCCACTTCTATACCCGTCCTGATAGATAATGAAATCAAATAGTTTTCTAACATCTACACCAAAGGCACGCTTGAGAGGTTTCAATCTCATTTTATATAGGTAAATTATACCAAATATAAGTCAAAATTCTTAACAGGGTCCTGCCGAAGGATGGGCTTAGCTAAGATGTCATCCGCATTTTTCTCTAGGATTTTATGGATGAAATCAAGGAATATGAGTGTCATGGCTTATTGGTAAAATGCAATGACATTCTTCAATTTAAACTAAATGAATACATAAAAAAATTACCCCAAGGGGTAGTGACCATGGTGGTATACCAATCTTCTATATTTATATAGATTTAATTATATCTAGAGAAGCCATCCATGAAAGATAAAAGTGCATTTCCAACAGAAGAATGCACAATCATGTTAATATTTGGTAATGAAAATTATCTTTCAAATATACCTTGTTTATATATTGAAATTTGATGCATGTTCAAATACACCCATTAAGCTTACTAAGGTGGGCAATATTGATATCGAAGGAGAATAGCTAGTGGGGCAGACAAATCCAACCTTAAGGATATTTTCTATTTCGGTTTTGACCATCAAATAAATTCTTGGATTCATCTTTCAAATATTTTTCTTCACCTTCTTAGCAATGGGAGCCAACACTATGTTGTGAATTACCACAGACTCGTTGATTCCTTTCATATACTCATATGCCTAAGAAAAGAAATCAAAATATTGGGGTACGAGAATGGTGTTTGAACTATTCTTTTCTAAGGAGAAGCACTTCATAATCTTGATGTTCCTTCGACGATAACGTTGATCCATGGGGATATCAATAGTATCACCTTTTATAAAAATAATATGATCCTCTTGATGTTGAGACAAATGATAAGAAGGGGAACTTCATCACCCCCTTTTTTAGTAGTTTCCCTAAAATACACTTTTCTTTCCAAACAATAAGGAAACCCTCTCTTATGATGATACAAAGGTAACTCTTGATAGGAAACTAAGAATTCTTTAAGAGCCTCTTTGAACAAGAAAACATATAGAGGAATTCATTGAGATTTAAGGGAAGTATCTATTAGTTTTGGATGAACTAGTGCAAGAGGTAGAGGTTCGGCATGAATCATGTTCACATTCAACCAAGGCTTATTCTTATGGATGGCATGATGTTTTCTGATTCTTGTACCATGAATCCAAATTTTGGTTTCTCAATGCACCCTGATTGCTTCTTGGTCAAGACCACAACCTCTCCTATCATACCCACATCTATAAACCATTTCATAACCTCATCCATACATAGAGTAAATTAATTGTAAGCTTTGAAGCTTTGTGTAGAAGATCAATGAGAAATGAATCAGCCATATTAACAAATGCATAATCATGCTTAAGATATAGGTTAAAGTAGATATTTAGGATTTTTATATTGGTAAGATTAACTTTTCACTCCCTAACATGTCAGTAATTAAAGTATAAAGTTCCCCAATTGTCTACTAAATAAGCATAGATAGTTACAAAATAATTATAAGGATATTTAAGGAATCAATGGATGTTAATGTTTCTATTCCTTGGATAGAAACTCAAATTAATGATCAACCTTAGTGGGATCTTCCTTTAGAATTTACTTAACATCTTATTTTTGGACAATTTCCTCATGAGAAGCCAATTTAGGGTCTATTAAGGGAGGAGATGTTGTAACTATGGAACAGGTCAAAAGAACATAATCATGAAATGAAGAGGCATTCAAAGCTTTCCTAAGACCACCATTTGGCACAAATTTTTGGAATCAAGATCAATCTCTATTGTGACACCTTGATTATCTATCACAAACTTGACTGTTATATGTACCACTCCCAAGGTGTGTAGCCAAGGTTTACCTTCCAAAATATTATAAGGTAAAGGCCAAGGCATCACATAATAAAATGTAGGGATTACCATGGGTCTGATCTTCAAGGGTAATATAATTGTTCCCACATCGGTATTTCATGTCTTATTAAATCCTCTAATGAAAAGAGATAATGTTTCTGATGGAATCATAGCCACCTTAATCTTTGGGTATAGGTCTAAACCACATATGCTGAGTGTTAAACTAGTTTTGATGAGGGTTCATCTAATACCTGCACTGTTCACAAAGACTATAATCATCAATGGATCAAAAAGGTTCCTTATTTATGTCCGAGTATAAAGGGATCACATTTGGGTAGTGGACATTGTACACTAGATCCTAAGGGGTTCTGATGTTAAAACATTTCCTTTTGATCACAATTCCCATGAAATTACCGGAGGAGCTAGATGCAAAAGTGTCATAAATATGAGAATGCAATTTTAGGACACTACAAATTCATGAGATAGATTCAAATTGGGGCTTGAACTTTAATTGATTTCTTATATTTTAAATAAAGTGGAAATATTTCTTTTATAGAAAACTACGCAAATTTGTATGCGGGGGCCAGCTGTAGGTCAGAAAATACCTCCAAAAGGATGACCCAAGGTTCCAATTCAAATTTTGGCTCAAAAATAATGCAAAGAGGGTAGGAAGGCTAGGGCCCAGGGCACTCCCATCTATCCAATCCAACTTGGATAAAAGCTCGTAAGCAACAACACGGAAAGGGAGAGAAGAAGAAACAAAACATTTATATTATTTCATCAAACATTATACATGTCAAGGTTTAAGGCCTTTCCAGTTTCATCCATATACATTCAGATCTTTAACAGAATAATATTCATACATTTGACGTCACAAAAATGTGATTTGAATCTCCTAAAACTATCTTCTATGCCCAAATTGAGTTGTAATCTAAGAAAAAAATGAAATATATACAAGAGTCCACCAAAGAGGTTGGCACTCAAATCCTAAATATCCAACATAGGAAACAAAAAAAAACCAAATTTAGGTCCACACAAATCCCAATGAGAAATCCGAACATTAATTATGCTATGAAAATTAAATGTGGAAGTTGGCCAGAAGATCCAACTTCAAAATCACAACTTGGTAAGAAGCAACCTGAGCAACAGAAACAACTCGGTAAGAAGCTAACTCAGAAACATAAACTTGGTGAAAACCCACCGAGAAACCAAACATCCACTGAGACTTGTTCGCAAAGAAAGAGATAAAAAGTAACTGATCTTAAAAATAAGTTACCGAGAACTTTATAGAACAGTCTCTAACAAGCTACCAATTTAAAGAAAACATATTTTTGGTTCATCAAGATTGCCAAAAAACCCAAGATACTCTTGCATCAAAAACCTAAGGTTCAGAATATTTTAAATGTCCTCTACCTAGGTGCACAATATTTGGAACATTTTTCACCCTAGGAAAAAGGGCCAAATTAAGCTATAGGGTCCCAAGTAGCCTTGGGGTATAGGCCCCAAGCTGATAGCTAGTTTTGAGGTCGAGAAATAAGAAAAAGGTTACTGATAATGAAATAGGGCCTACTTGATGAATTGAATTAAGGGAATGGAGGAAAAATAGAGTAGTACACCTAGAAATAAGGGAAAACCTCAATTTTAAGAAGGATAGAACTCAGACAGAGGAGAAGAGCATCCATATATGAATTTAAATGTCCACATAAGGTCCTATTATAGAAAACACACTAAAATGAGTGCAAAATGGTCATTAAATATACACTAATGAAGTGCTTACTTTTTAGGATAGTATAGTGTCAAACTAATTCAAATCTTCTTTAGTATTTGTTTGGCAAGTAGCGAGAGATTTCATAAATAAAAATCTGGTATATATAAAGGATGAATGATTAATGGCTTCGGTTGGCATGTGTATATAATTTTGAAAATTATGTGCAAGTTTTTTATTATACAAGGAGGAGGTATGAAAGAGGATATGTCTTTTGTTTTCAAGTAATCAATTTGGGTAATGTGATTCAATTTTTGGTTTTCATTTATGGCAACCCATCTAGGTTGAAGATTGATTGTTTTGAAGTTAAGTTTTGGTATGTCCAAAATCGACTAAGTACAGAAATAAAGGTATAGTATTGTTTTGGCTATCAAAGATAGAGATCGATGAATTAAGGCATACGTGCTTAGTGGAAGACAACATGTAGTATGTCTGACATACACCTAAGATCGATTTGTATTTGGTTAAGTTTATGATAATTTATAAGGAATTGGAGATACACAGACAACAGAGAATAATGACACAGAGCAGTTCGAGAGCAGCGAAGAATAAGGGAGTATGACTTGAACTCTAGGGAATCAAAGTTGTATTTTTGTTATTGATAGTCTATACTTTGATTATGCATGAGCGCTGAGTATGAATTTTATATTTACTATATAAAATTAATTGTGTATTGAAGGTCGACTAAGTACTCTTTGTAATATTCATTCTGAGAGCCGACTTTGTAAAGTTAAAAGATATATATGTAAGATCTTTTTTGTAAAGATTGTGTATGTATGTGTGGCACATGTAGAAGAGTGAAGTGAAGAGCAGACATGTGAATGGAAGAGCAAAGAATGGAAGAGCTATAAAGTAACTATCAAAGCATACATGATGCTTGTTTTTTTCATGACTGAGAACATTTTATAATAGAATTACATTGTAAGAGTTGTAAGCTCATTGGCCCCTAATACGGTGTTGTGAACCTTTAACATGGTTTTTATTCCACTAATAGGGAGATGTACTATGTAATATTTAGCTCCTAATAGGGCTAGGTCTCCTTATAGGGACATTATACTTTAGTGCATGCTTGTGGGTATCATCCCCACCGGGGTTTTCCCTTGGCCAGTGTTTCATCGTAAACAAATCATAGTGTTATGAGTTATGTGTTATTTTTTTATGTTCTTTCCTTTACTGAGATTGTATTTTTAATGTTCAAGTGGTTAAAGAATTTAATTAACTATTATAATACTGATTCACCCCTCCCCCTCTCAATATTATTCAATCCTAACAGTTGGTATCAGAGATTTTGACCCTTGGAGAGAAAGTCTAACAGCTTGAGGGAGATCAGAATGGATTTGAATAGTTTATAGGAGAACTTTGAAGCTACACTTGAAGACCTTGAAAATGCTAAAGAATAAAATGGTGAATTGAAGTTTAACATCTGAAGAGCTAAGAAATTTATAAAGAAACTAAAAGAAAAACTTGAACTTTCCAGAAGTTAGAGAGAAGATGTTGTGGTTCAGATAAAAGAAGACTTGGATGAGGAAAATTCAGATCAGGTAAAGCTACTGAAAGAAGAGATTGAGAATATAAATCTTGAGAACAAGAATATGGCTAAATAAATATAGGTAAAGGAGGATGCTAAGAATAAAGTTGAAGAAACCTTGAACAATGCTTTGAATCAAATGAAAGATGAAGCTAAAAACTACAAGAACAAATACTTCAAATTAGAGAAACACAATCAGATTTTGAAAGATGAACTTGCCGAAGAAAAGAAACATATTGAGAAACTTCACACTAGTAGTGATTTGATTGATGAACAACTAGACAAGAAAAAGACTATAGGTGACATGACTAGTATTGGCTTCAATGAAGCTGAATGTTCAAAGAATTGGGAAGAGAAATCAGTTGAGAATATTAATGCTGAGAAAACATCTATTAAAGAGCCTACATAGCAGATAGGACCTTTTAGAGGTAGATGCTTTGGTTGCAACTGATTTGGACACATGAAGAAAAATTGCAGAGGTAATGCCCCTTTTAGAAACTTTTCTGGTTAGTTTTTTAACTATAATGGATATGGGCACAAGAAGAAAAAATACAAAAAATCTGGCTATAGACAAGAAAATGGAAGAGAACCTACAATGAAACCTACATGCTACAAATGTAACAATATTGGGCACATTGCGAAGTACTGTAAGTTACAAGTTAATTAAGAAAGAAGACCTCCTATATGTTACAAATGCAACAATCTAGGACATATAGTGAAGTTTTGCAGGTAAAATGGAGTAGATAACATAAAAACATCACCTCATATGAAACCTCAGAAGAACGGAAGTGATAAGGGAAAGAGTATTGCAGATATGAAGAGTGATTTTGAAATTTGTTTTAAGAAAGCAGAGGACAGTAATAGTGGTAAGATATGGAAGATTAAATATTTAACTTACTTGAACACTACACAAAAAAAATACTATACATATATTTTCAATAGATCCATTTGACCACACATCATAATTTTTTCACACAAACCATTTGAAAACACTAGCAGAAAATTTTTATGAGGGAGAATGTGAAATTTGATAGAATACAAAAATACTTCAATCGCACTTCTAAATTACCCTCGTCCTTATTTTTTTGACAAAAGATTCACACCGATACAAGAGGAACCCATTGTTGTATAGTATATGGATTCAAAGAATTAACATCATAAAAATACACTTATATCCTAATCTATAAAGGTGTGTATCATATTACACATATAACACATATACATGTCTTTGAGAAAAATACACTTACTACACTTAAACATTTGAGACTATATAAGAGTCAAAATTCTTTTAAACCTATAATCAATTGATCAATTCTATTAAATTCCTTGTTAATATTTTTCTCAAGTAAAATAAAATAAAATTATAATGTTAGAGAAAGAAGAGAATTATAAATATAAATTAGTATAGTTTAATGTGACCATATATAAATATAGATTGGAAGATTGCAATATGGCTACTCCTAATGATTAGAAAAACAACATCTAGCACATTCTCAACATATCAACGCATAGGCTTAAATTGGTTTTAAGTATTTAGTGAAATTCACATGTATATTTTTATTCATCACATTAAGGGGAAGGATTATATATTGCTTATTATTTTCTTTATTTTTCTTATCTTATATATCAAACTATTATAAATTATAGGATATGTAGATATTTTTTTTTTAAATATAAGTAATTGTACAATAATGGGTTACAAACTTAGTCATCATGATTACTACTTGAACATGGTTTTTTTTTTAATAATTTAAGCTTGGAGAGGCCCTATTTTAAGTAATCAATTGAGGAAGTTTAGATCAAATCCCTTTTGGTAGAACCCTTGTAGCCTTAAATTATAGTTACTGTAGTTTATAAAAATATTCATACATTAAATATGAGTGATAAAATTATGTACTACAAATTATTATGTTATTTTTTCTATAGTTAAAATGTATAAAAATTTCACAATTTTAATTATTTACAATTGTTTTCATAGATTAAAAATCTATTTTTTTTTTTCCAATCTATTTGCTAAATTCATTCTATTCATAATATAAAAAACAAATTCTTTGTTAATATTTAGCTCATATATCATATTTGCTAATCCATTTTTCAAAGTGAATTGAATGACATGTAATAGTCATTTTCTAAATTTTATATATTTTCTATGGAAAATGTTATAATTATGTTTAACTTGACCCATTTTCTCTCTTCAGATATTATCGACCATAAAGATTGGATTTGACACGGGAATGTCTCACTTTCATATTGATTTTTGAGAAGTTTCAAATGTAATAATATGATAATAATTAATATTTTTTAAATAATATATTTTTAAATATATTAAATAAGTTTTAATTAGATAAATTGGAAGAGAGATCCAATCCCTTTTAAAAATCCCACTATAAGTTTTACATCAATAAAATTTATAAATAATAATACATTATCTATTATTACTATTATGAAAATTATATATTTTTAATAATACCTTTTATGAAGATGCAGACAAGGATGACACGGGAAACTCTATTTGGGGTATGATTATTTTAGAAACCTCTTTGGAGCCTCTATTTGGAAAAAATTTCTGCTGGCTTTGGTTGTGGTTTCCTTTATTTTCTACTCTTGTTTTATTTTGTCTTTGTGGACATTTACAAGTTGGTGGCTTCTACTTGTACTCGTTTGCGATCTACCCTTTTTACTCTAATGTGATTTGTTGTTCTCTCTAGGATTATTGCCCTCTCTCTCTATAGATTCATTCTAGGTCTGAGTTGGGGATTTGTTCTTATACTTATTTTCAGATGGTTGTGTTCATGTTTTGGGGTTGGAATAACCTTTCTCGCTCTAGTACCCTCTTCTGTGGTGTTCAATTGTGTGGAGTGGGTGGACAGTGCAAGCCTTGATTGGTGTATTTTGTGGTCTTTGATAGGCACCCTATGACATTGGTCGGCATTTTACTATGGAACCTTGTCATTGACTTCATGTTGGTTTAGGAATTTGTCTTGGGGTTCTCGCTTGTTCTAGCTGTTATTGTGAGTGTTTGTCTCAACCTTGTTCTAAAAAATAGTTAGGTCATTGTCGATTTTCTTTTAATACAACATATTTTTCTCTATCATGTCCCTTCAATTTGTCAAGATTTCTTATTTTGGATTGTGGCTTTTGTTAGTAGCCCTTTCGGGTGGCTTTATTTATGTCTTGCATTCTCTCTATCTCCATCTTGGATGAGTTAGGGATCTTGTTGACTCTGTTCTTCTTTGTGGCGAGCAGGACTGTGACAAAATATCTAGGTCATTGTCGATTTGTTTTTAATACAATATATTTTTCTCTATCATGTCCCTTCAATTTGACAAGATTTCTTATTTTGGATTCTAGTTTTTGTTAGTAGAAATTTCTTGTCGCTTTATTTATGTCCTTCATTCTCTCTATCTCTATTGTGGATGAGTTAGCGATCTTTTTGACTCTGCTCTTCTTTGTGGTGAGTAGGACTATCACTTATTTTTTGTTTGGGGTTTGGATTGCTAGACTTGTATGATGGGTGTGGAACATGTTTTATTTCCATACTCTTTTTATTCCTTTTTCCATTGATTATAAGGAAATTGAATAATATTTAATAGGTTTCTAGAAGATGAAAGAACGTTATCAACATATTGAAGCCCTTAAATTATTGGAATAATTTGAATAACTTCTATACTAATAGATTATGGTAAAGACAATTGTGTGTGTGCGCGCGTGCATGCGTGTGTGTGTGCATGTGCATATGCATGAGCGTGTGTATGTGAGAACACATGCGTGCGTGCGTGTGTGTGTGCATGTGCATATGCATGAGCGTGTGTATGTGAGCACGCATGTGTGTGTGTGTGTGTGTGTGTGTGTGTGTGTGTGTGTGTGTGTGTGTGTGTGTGTGTGTGTGTGTGTGTGTGTGTGTGTGTGTGTGANGCGCGCGTGTGTGTGTGTGTGTGTGTGTGTGTGTGTGTGTGTGTGTGTGTGTGTGTGTGTGTGTGTGTGTGTGTGTGTGTGTGTGTGTGTGTGTGATTCTAAATATATAGAATTTAAGGAATTGATAATACAATGCATTTATCAAGTGAATGAATGCATTTAAAATGACGTAATATAGCTTAGAAAACTTGTTTAATAACCATATCGACTAGAGGAAGGCCCCCCTCCCAAGAAGCTTGGTGAGATTGTTTTTTTCTTTATTAGCTTAGAATTGATTTATTGTAATTTAATTTTTTGTGCTAGTGAATTGTGTATCAATTTGTTCTTCAAATTATCATGATTCAAATTAGTTTAGGGATATTGTAATTTTTGTGAGTTGTGATTCAGTCTAATGTTTGAGAAAGGTTTTTTCCATTCAATATCCTTCTCTCCCATAAAAGGTTTTTCCTTATTGGTTTTTGGTGGTCTCATGTTTCTTATGAATTCTTCACTTTTCTTCCACCTTATGGATTTATGTATATAGGTTTGGGTATTTTCCCAATTGATTTAATTTGAACAATTAATTATTGAACCTTACAACATCCAGTAAAAAGTAAAGAAAACTAAAAATAATGGTCACCAAAAGATATAATAACCCTTAGGACCAATGGAACTCAAACTTGCAACTCTATTCTAGTACCACTTGAAGGGTGTTGGGAAAATCATTACATTCAAAAGATAGACTTGTTTAAAATCCACTACCTTCACAATTAAAAAAATCACTTTTTAAATCATTCCATGAGTGTCCACAGAAGACATAAGACAAAATCCAATACGATCCTCCATGTTCTTTATTTTTTTTCTTATAACTACTTACTTTCATTAGGTCACATCTTCCACCATCTCCAATGTATTATATTTCAACCTTAAATATTAGATTCATGGAACATCTTTAAATCATATGAATCAACTCTAAATAATTGAGGAACAAACCTATGATAGGCATTGAAGAAGAAAATAGTACAACATTGTCGTTGATGAATCAAGTTCTCACAGAGATAATTCAATTATGTTGAAAATATTTGAAATAAATTATTTAACCAATTCAAGTGGTCATGAATCCTTTAGTCACTCAATTTTATGATTAAAGGATGCAAGATCCCATTTATGTCTCCCAAAATAGTCAATGTCATACTTATGAGTACCCTTAAGTATCTAGTTCTAAGTTGTATCCACAAATTTGGCCTTGGGAGAAAGTTGCTTACCTTGTCAAAAATATTCTCTGAGGGGTTTCATTATATTTTTTTTTGGAGCCTAACAAGTATTTTGAACATCTCTAACAATTTACTATAGTTCATCATTTGCATTTGTATAGTTCTCTGGACTTACATTTTATTTTCTACACAAATTTTTAATCATTTCTTCTTCTTATGATATTTACAACGATAGATCAAAGCCTATGTTGTACAACCTATTTAATAATTTATAAACACATCTATTTAATCATCTATGCTAGAAATAGCTTGAATTTTTTTTATCTTTAGTAGTGGCTATTCTGTTTTTAAAGTTAGTCCAAAAAAATGTAGCAACTATATCTTTTTGTGGTACCTATATTTTGAGAAATAGGAAACCCTCAAAATTCAACTTCAATTCAACTATATCATGAATCTTGTGAGAGATGTTGGTCCATTTCCAATAATTATATGATCTATAATTATTATGAAAATTAAATATTTTTAATAAGATGTTTTGAATGACATGTGAAGTATGGGACATATATCACACTTAAATGTAATATTAAAGATAAAATAAATAAAAATTCCAATGATTGAAAACAAAATTAGTAAGAGATATTGAGTGGTGAGCCTCTTCGGAGCCTTTATTTGGGGGTTTAAAGGAAGTGGTTAAACCATGTCACAAATCCCACGAGCGACACTGGAACACTCCCAACAATTATATGATCTATTAGTATGAAAATTATATATTTTTAATAAGATGTTTTAAATGAGATGTGAAGTATGAGACATATATCCCACCTAAATGTAATATTAGAGATAAAATAAATAAAAAATTCAATGATTGAAAATAATTAGTAAGAGATGGTGAGCAAAGGGCCTCTTTGAACTATTTGGCAGTTTTTCCTACAAGATTTAGTTGGGGTTTCCTTTATTTTGTTCTCTTCCTACGATTTGTTCTTCGTTTGTAGAGGTTTGCGACTTGATAGATTTTCTTGTACTTGGTTCCAGTCTGCACTTTTTTCTCTATTGCAGCTTGTTGTGCTCTCTAGGCTTCCGCCCCTCTCTCTATAAATGCATTATAGGTATGGCTTGGGAATTTTTTATTTTGCCACATTTGAGATGGTTGTATGTGTGTTGGGGATGGAATCTCCTTTCTGACTTAGGTTCTCTCTTCTTTGTTGTTCAGCTTTGTGCAGTGGGCAAACCCTGCAAGCCTTCGTCAATGTATTTTATAATCTTTGGAAGAGATCCTATGACGTTGTTGAGGGTTTTACTATGAAACCTCTTATTTTCCTTCTTGCGGTTTGAGGTGGCTACCTTGGGGATCTCCTCTATGGTGCATTTTTCTATGAAAGGTTGTCTTAGCCTTGTTCTACCAAATAGCTAGGTCATTGTGGATGTGGCTTTAATAGAAAACAATTTTCTCTTCCTTGTTCCTTTAATTTTTTAACAGTGCTTATTCTCACTCGTGGTTGTTGTCGGTAGATCCTTAAGGGTGGCTCTATTTGTGTCCTTCATTCTCTCTATCTCTATTGTTGATGATGTGGGGCTCTTGTTGACACTTCTCTTCTTTGTGGGAAGGAGGACTATAGATTATTTTTTGTTTGGGACTTGGACTGTTGGAGTTTTCTTGGTCCTTGCTCCTGCCCAATGTTTCTTGCACCCTATTCTCAAGTGGTTTTTTTTTTTTTTCTTGGCTAGACTTTCTCCTCTGAAGCTTTTATTGAGATGGGGTATTTCCCTATAGAGGTGGGATTTCTTCTTGTAGTTTCAATGCAATGTTGGCTCATTTGGATCTATTTTTTGTTATTCCTATGACCCATTGAGGTGGTCAACTATCCTATGGAGGTGGATATCAGCTTTTGAAAGGAGGTTAATAGTGGTCTTAGGTGATCTTTTCTCATTTGTGGCATATCAATAGTACTTGTGATTTGGGTTCTAGCTTTTCTTTTACTTGAGATTCAAGATCTTGTATGTTTTTCTTTCTCTGTAGTTCTTTGTTTTCTCAACTTTAATGGGTTTCTCTATGCCTTCCAAAATGAGATGTTTTTTTTTAATTTTTTATTTTTTTGTAGTCTCTTTCTATGTTGGAGACTATCTCTATTGAAACTGGTCCTACTGATAAAAGGTTTTGGGAGATCTTTCAATATTCATTGTTATTTTTGAGCTTCCTTGGTTGTTCAGTTTCCACTGGAAGGGTTTCCTTTTGGAAATCTATTTGGTGTTCATTCCTATACTCCTCTGTTCTGAGTATGTAATCTTGGTGGGAATCAAGATCCCTAGTCCTAGTGGTTATTGCTCTATTTAAAGGTTTTCTCTTTAGTACTTGGTGTTTTTCCCTTAGTAATTTTCTGCGGTCTCAATTCTTATGAATTCCTCACTTTTCTTTCGCCTTATGACTTTATGTATGGGTTTGGGCCCTTTCCGATTTTACTCAATCAAAGAAATTAATTACTCAACATGACAATATCCAAGAAAGAGTAAAGAAAATAAATTAAAAAAAAAAAATGTTCACCAAAAAATGTACTAACTAGAAACTAAGGGAACTCAAACTTGCAACCCTGGTCTAATAGGACTTGAAGGGTGTTGAGCTAGTCATTACTCTCAAAATGAGATACATTTGTTTAAAAATCCACTGTCTTCCCAATTAAAAATCTCACAAGAAGCTTTTAAACCATGACACGAGTCTCCATTGTAGACATGACAAACTCCAATACTATCCTCTATGTTCTTTATTTTTAGATAAACGCTTGCTTTCGTTAGGTCATGCCTTCCACCATCTCCAATAGATATTCTATTTCAACCTTAAATATTAGATTCATGGAACATCTTTCAATCATATGAATCAGCTCTAAATGTTTGAGGAAAAAGTCTATGACAGGTATTGAAGAACCAAATAGTTACGAAATGATCGTCGGTGAATCAAGTTCTCACAGGGACAATTCAATTATGTTCAAAACTTTCGAAATAAAGTATTTAACCAATTCAAGTGATCATGATTCTCTTAGTCATTAAATTTTCTTTTCTGATTAAAGGACTTGAGTTGCCGTTTGTCTCCTTAAACGGTCGATCTCGTACTTATGAGCGTCGTTAAGTATCTAGTTCTAAGTTGAATCCATAGATTTGATCTTGGAAGCTAGTTGCTTTTGGCTCAGCAACCTTGTCAGAAATCTGCTTTAAGGGGTTTCATTGTTTTTGGCGCCTCACAGGCATTTTGAACATCTCTGACAATTTACTACAATTCATCAAGTGTATTTGCATAGTTCTCCACTAACTTATTATTTTCTACACAAATTTGAAATCAATTCATCTTCTTATGATATTTACGAAGATCGTTCAAAGCCTGCACTGTACAACCTATTTAATAAATTGTAAACACATTAATTTCATCATCAACTCCGCTGGAAATATCTTCAGTAGTGGATATTCCGTTTTCAAAGTCAGTCCACCAAAATCTAGAAACTAGATCATTTGGTGCTGTCTATATTTTGAGAAATATGAAATCCTCAAATTTGAAGTTCGGTTCACCTACAAACTCATCGGAAACAATAACCTCGAGTATTTCTACTCTTCCATGTACTTGTTAGGGGTTCGATTCGAAGTTTATGAATAAATCCAAATTTCTTTCAATGTATTGATGTACTCCTGTTCCTTATGATACTATTTCTCTCGGTCAGGTGACTGTTTCGCTATAAAAAGACTGCCTAATTGTTAAAAAATCTTAACCCATTGAAAACCCACTTTGCTATTAAATCAGATAAAAAATAAAACACTTGGGACATGAAGGGTTGTTACCATTAAGTACATTTGGGACAATGAAGGATTGTTATCATTTAGTTCTACATACTATAATATGGAAGCCATCATGTAGGCACATGAATCAACCTTCCATTATACCCAAAACCTATGATAAACTTCGCAATAAATTAACCAAAAGAATCACCAGTTTTTCAATACACAAATTTATAACGGAAAACAATCACATATAGTGAGTGCTATAGTTCTATACTCAATTTTTTCTGCATTTTTCATTTTTCTCTCTCAATTACTCCTGTTCCTTATGATACTATTTCTCTGTGTCTGTTGCCTGTCTCATTCTAAAAGGGCTGTCGGATTGTTAAAATTTTATTAACCCTTTTAAATCCCACTTTGCCAATTAATCAGAAAAAAAAACATTTGGCACAGGAAGGTGTGTTAACATTTAGTTATACTAAAATATGGAAGCCTTCATGTAGGCACATCAATCAACCTTCCTTTTCAATCAAACCCAACATCTATGATTCTCTTCTCAATAAAATAACCATTAGCAAAAAGAATCAGCAGCTTTGCAACACAAATTTATAACCGAAAACAATTACATATAGTTTTCTACAATGAATTCTAGTTAAGCGAGTACTAGTCGGGCATCATGAATAATATTAACAAGAAGAAAGCTTAAAAAAAAAATCATATTTAATGGCTGCTCTATTTCAGAGATCGAACCCTAGACAAAAGCAATATTTAAAAGTTGAACCATTCTCGTAACAATACACAAAAAAAACAAAAGGTGGATTTACCGAAAAATTCGAGTTCCATTACCACCATTCAGGAAACATTGTTTCTCATTGAAAACATTACTAACCCTGACTGGAGAAGGTTATTTGGAAGTCAGCTTGTGATTCTTAAAAATATGAATTCGGTCATAATTTTATTCCTTCATTCCTTTCTTCCATGTCTGGTCTGTACTCCAATTCCCAATTACAGTCGCCTCACGAAACGAAAGTTTTTTTCTGCTGCCAAATTGCCTTTTAGCAGAATTGGTTGCAGCCTTAACTCATAGAGTGGCTTTTCAGAATAAATAAATTTGTGGCTTGTCGCAGAAGTGATGCACTACTGGCTTTTCAAAATAAACAAAGTTAAGGAATGTGGCTTTTCAAAATAAAGAAATTTAGACAATAGTAAAGCTGTTGTAGTGGCATTATTCTATACATAATGCGTAGCACTGGTTAAGACCTAGTTATTAGGCAACCCAATTATCTGAACGTGCATTACATGTAGGAAAATGTATCGCACTATAGGGGAAGTCTATGCGGTGTTTACAAACCAAGGCGAACTGCTCGAGGGAAATGGTTCATTGCTAAACAGGTCTTTTTACTTACATAAAAGATGTTTCAAATGATATAGGTTTTCCATTGTTAGTGGCTATTTTTTTTTACAGATCAAGTCATCATATTGCATTTTAGGATTTAATGTTCAATTCACTTTATATATATATATTTTAAAACATTTGTATTTAGAAATTGGTTAGGACGAACAAACAGTGTAACTTTTTGTTAAAGCTTGTATATTTAGATATTAGTGAGGACGAATAATATTGGAATGAGAAGTACGGGGCAAACAGCTCTGCATATTTTAAAACATTTGTATTTAGAAATTGGTTAGGACGAACAAACAGTGTAACTTTTTGTTAAAGCTTGTGTATTTAGATATTAGTGAGGACGAATAATATGTGAATGAGAAGTACGGGGCAAACAGCTCTGCTCACCTATCATCTTTTACCCTTCATTCCCGACCCATCTGCATGTACCCATTCCCAAGCACGAGGAGGGTTTGGGGAAGACATGGTGTTGAAGAAAGGAGAACTGTAGGCCTCAAAAAACATAAACTGGGTCATGTTTATATGTTTTTTTTTTTATTTCCATTGTTCTGGTGTTCATAGTATTGTAAAATCATCTATTACGTGTTTTGAATGAAGATTGTAGAGACTGAAAAACAAATATTGTTCTCAAATTTGAGTATAGTTAGATATAGTTAGATATTGGAATGTTAATGTAAATATATATATATATATATATATATATATAGTGAGATTACTAGAAGTTTAATAATTTATTTTTTATAATAGAGTTCTTTTTGTAAAGGGTTTTCCTATTATATTTTATATTTTATTGTACCTCTAATTCTTTCTATTCTCTTACCTATATTTAGGGTCAAGACTTGAAAAGTTTCGTATATGAAAGTTTATCATTAAGTAGAAATATTAGTAATTGTTGTTTCTAATAGAGTTTTATAAGCATAAAGGCCTTTTAGAGATTCAAACCTTGTATATCAAGTTATAAGAGGTCAATGGGTTTCTAGGGTATTTAAATTTAAATACTATAATATGTGTTATATATTTGTTGTCTCTACAATATTATGTACTTTTAGAGGAATTTATAACATTCTATTAATTTTTTTTTTATGAAACTTCATGATATGTGTAGTATCATGAATGGTATCATGAATGGTACTCATTCCTTGACCAAATTTGGAAGCCCCGTTCTTGCTCACAGATTAAATTTCAAACTACAATATCAAGACTATGCCATTAAGGCTCATAGACCTCTTATAATATGGGACTACCTGCCAGAGTCAAACTATTTTGGGCCCAAATTTAATGCATTAATGGTCATAAAAATTTTGTTCTAGAAAGTAGTCCTGATGTTGAGCTTTGCCAAAAATAATTATTACATTTAATGAAGTTCTATCTAAATACAACTCTCACCTTCTTGTTTGGACATATAATATTTTGAAATTCTATTCACATTACGCAAGTTCCATTTGAAAAAAAGAAAACTAGTATCTTAAAGGTAGTCAAGGAGAGTTTGAAAATCAAGCATTCAAGCAACCATCCTTGATCAGGTTCATTTGTTTTATTTATGAATTATTAGATTCATTTTAATTTTATTTTTTATCTATGAGTGAATGCTTGCATGACCTCATCACTAGAAACATGAACCATTCACGAGTCTTCAATGAGAGATGATTATATAAATGGTATCACTTGTCAATTCTTCCTTTCCTTAAGTTTTTCAATCTCTTCTGTACCAAAGTTACAGTCTCTTTTCAAATCAACTTTACTATAGTGCATGTTAATTTCTTTCTATTGGCCGACTTAGGCAAGCCCCAATACAACACAATATTTGTCCTCTATTTTTTGTGTGTGGATTTTAAATCCCCTTATAAAAAGTAACAGATTCACAAAGAGCATAATAAGACACATAGTTCAAGACTTTGATCCTTTGTAAAAACTCATGGTGAGGGGAGTGTTTCTCTAGTGACCAATGGTTTTGTCTAAATGTTTCAAAATCTGATCTATAGAATATTCCGATCTAGAGCCTACACATCAAATTCCAAAAAGAATCATCTAGTTAAGGGTGACTCTCTCCCTAGACCAACATTTCTATGCTTAGGTTTTAAACACAAGTTTCATTCTACATCAAACTTTTAGATCTAGTATCAAAAATTTTATTGCAACCTTTATCTTTCTATTAATGCTAGTTTTGATTGATTTCCTATTACTTTACCTAGTTCTACCTATTAGGATTGAGGAAAACTAAGAGGGGTGGGGGGTGAATCATTGTTTTAGCTTTTAATAACTTTTTTACTTGATTGCACAACCATAAACTGAATGTAAATAACAATAAAGAACTAAAATATAAAGAACAGAATCTACAACATCATAACACTATGATTTTTGTGTGGAAACCTAGCTAATGGAAAAACTATGGTGAGTATGAAACCCACAAGTATTGCTTCTGCATAAGTAATGTATACCCTATTTGTTGGAGATTTGATTCAGAGCAGTTGATTGATTGTATGTTTGTCATTGTTGAAAACATATAATACACAGTAGTAATTCTGTATGTACTTATAAGAATGATGACATGAATACTTGTGTGGTTAGATACATGTTGTTAACATGTTTATTATGTTATGTTCATACACGCAGATCCAGATATGATGTTTCAGTCAAGTTGTGTAATTCCATTATTGGCAGTTACAGTTCTGGAAGAGTATCTTTTCAGAGCCGACGTATGTAACGTGTTTCTTGAGTTGCGCCTATCTTCAGGATATGATTTTGTATATTCATGATTAGTTATGAGTTGGTGATATTAATCTAAATGTGCCAAATGTGTTTCAAGAAGATTGCAAAGCTAGAGTTAATTTGGTGAGGCCGACTTAGTGAAGTGTCACGTCTATTCAGCTTATACTTGCGCAGTTGTAATTATGCTTCTATGCTTAGTAGAGCCAACAAGGATGTTATGAAGAGTTGTCTTACAGGTCCCATGATCTCATACTTTCAAAAATATACTTGTAGCAAGTCAATTGTGATACGCTAAGTGTGAATGATACGAAAAGAGAAGAAAGATGTACAAAGCAGATTATTAGAGTTGGTTCATTCATCAAGAGTCTATATGAAGAAGAAGTGAAATATTGTAATACAGTGTAATTGGTCAAGATAGTAGGTCTACTCTACAAAACCTCATCAGATATAGTGCATATCTATTATAAAGAAGGTTGTAGCCTTCACCATCAAGCAGTGAGCTCTTGGATAGTGAGTCCACCACCCCTAACAGGGTTATTTGTAATAGACTCCTAACAGGGTCTGACCATTAACCAAGTCACTATACTTATTAAATTGTAAAGTACAACTCCTAACAGGGTTGAAATATCTTCTAACAGGGATTACTATAAACAAGTATAGTTCATTGTGGGTGTTAATTCCCACCGGGGTTTTTACCATTTGGTTTCCCCATAATCAAATTGTGTGTTGTGTATTGTGTTATCTGATTAAGCATTTACTTTGTTGTATTCTGAAGTTAAAGAAGAAAAGAATTAAAGTTATTGATAACTGATTCACCCCCCCCCCTCTCAGTTATCCCTTGGGACTATTCTAACAATTGGTATCAGAGCCAAGTGCCTTGGAGAAGAAGCCTAATAGCTTAAGGTAGATCAGATGTCTTAATTCAGAAAAGAAAGCTCTAAGTTTGATGGAGAAAATTATCTGGATTAGAAAAACAAAAATGATAACACATCTACAATGTGTTGGCTTTGAGATATTTGAAATTTCTACACAAGAAGTTGTAATTCCATCTCTGAAAGACCTTGCAAAGGATGATGCTACTAACAGAGAAAGGGATACATTTACCAATAATGCAATTGCTAAAGAAGCCCTAATCAGCGCCTTATCCGACAGTGAATTTTTTGAGATCAAGAAAATTGACAGAGCATATACCATATGGAAGTATTTAGAAGATATGTTCGAAGGAGATAATCAAGTAAAGAATGCACGCATGAGGACATGGAAAAAGAAATACAACAGTCTTGAGATGTTACCTGAAGAGAACATTAGAGCTTACAATCAAAGGATAAATGAAGAAGTCTCTGGAATTAGAAACAATGGTGGAGAAATATCAAAAGAAGACATAATGGACAAGTTACTAACTACTTTAACATCAGACTATGAAAATAAGATAAGTATTTTAGAGGAAACCATGCAATTCTCACAGGACTTCAAGAGAGAGATTTTGACCAGCCAAATATCTGCATTTGAGATATCAAGAATGAAGACTGAACCTAAAAGTGAAACAAATTTCAAAGCCTCAGTCCATGATAATAAATCCTTACACATCTCAAGTCATAATGAGAAAGAAGAAGTTGATGAAGAACTAGAATAAATCATTGCTATGATTGCTAGAAGAGAAAAGAAAGGTAAAGGAAAATATGAAGGACAACTTCCATTCAAATGGTTTTCATATAACAAGATTGCTCACTTTGCATCTAAGTGTCCCACAAGAGTCAAGAAGTTCATATATAATTACAAACCCAAATATAAAAAGGAATGTTATCATGCTGAAGAAGGTGTAACTGATGAAGATTCAAGAGAAGATGAAATTGGATTCATTGCCCTTAGAGACATGGAAAGGTTTCTTGAGGAAATGGACATTGAAGATGAAAAGGAAGAACAAGAGTTAGCTTTAATTTCCAAAGCAGACATCAGAACTGATTGGATCATTGACAGTGGATGCTCTCATCATACGATAAGTGACAAAGAAAGATTTATTCATTTAGACAAATACAAAGGTGGTATGGTTAGACTTGGAGATAAAATTCCTAAACCTATCATAGGTAGAGGTTCTATCACTTTGGATGGAAAGAACAAGACATATGATGTTCTATATGTTGATGGATTACATCATAACTTGCTGAGTGTTGGACAACTACTTGACAAAGGTTATTGTTATACACTGAATTTGCGCCTCTGATCTCAAGCTCTCTTGGTCTTGATAATCCAGTATAACATGGGAATCATCTCAAGTTTGTGGGACCTTATGCTAACCGAGATGAGACCTCCAGGTTCTAG
>MU227549.1:3660501-3691194 GCA_018584345.1 Thuja plicata
ACCCTAACCCTAAAACACAGGAGAGAGGAAAAGAGAGAGAAGAGGCGGTGGAGAATGACCGAGTCAAATAGATATTCACAGATATTTTTCTGACCTTCTCGATCTGGCAACTGGAAATCAGATTTGGCAGACGATGGATCGTAGCATTTATGTTCACTCTGAATAGTCATGCACACCTGTTCACCTATATTTCTCTGCAATAACTAGCTCTCTTGTCTGTGAACAGTGCATAGCCAAGTGTTCATCTTATCATCACCCAGGACTTCTTCTCCTTCCTCGTGGCACTTCCAGAAACTTAGTCATATCTCTATTCTTCCCTGCAACATGCTGAATCTCGTCCTGTTCACTGACATTGAAACAAATCTATTCAAATATTGGCAGATTGCTCTGTGCATGGCGCCTCTGCAACTAGAAACCCTTCTGATCAAATCTAGAACACGAGCACAGAGAAACCATGGCTGCCGAGCGTTCTCCCTGTTATCTTGCCGCCATTTTTCAAATTTGAAGTCCAGCAACAACGTGACTACGGCTAGTCTCTTTGTCGCGAGCATCAGACATTAACCCTGGTTAAATCTTATGACCTGGTGACAAAGTATCATTTTACCTCTGCTTAACCCGGGCTTAGATCCAGCGACAAGGCGACTGTGAAATCTCAAAGTCGCGAGGCATTTTCCTTAACTCATCATCCGTCCTGCGACCATGCGCCTAACTGCTACCTCAGACTGTCACGGCTTGTCGCCCAGTCGCTAGATGCTATCTCTCCGTCTCGAGACCATGCGACAAAGCTTATTCGCCAAGTCGGGGGATCCTATGTCTGAGCCTTCTTGACTTTTCAAACAACGCCTGAGTGTCCTTGAATCCCTCTAGCGACATCGCGACAACCCCAAGGTGCTGAGTCGGGAGTACTTTTCACGTAGGGCACTTTGATCTCCAGACTTAGCGACCACTGTTAGATCATCTGCTCTTTGCATCGGACGACTGGCATTTAATCGCTTGAAAACTGAGCATACCCTTAAATTATCCAGCGATCCCACGACTGAGGGCAAAGATACCAAGTCTCGAATCGTGTGATCAACTTCCTCCGTGTGGCGATCACCTGACTGAGGACCCACATCCACCTACCATATGCCACCTGTCACATGGCCACTGGTTCATTTTTCTACTGTATACTGGGGAGCTGAGTCAGCGCTTGGTTCTGGCGACAAGGCGACCAAGGGCTGGTAGCCAATTCGGAAGATGTTTCATCAACTGTTGAATTCTTTACGCGACTTCACGACTGAAGGTGGACCCCTGCTTTGTAACATATTATCCCGCGACATCCTGACTGAGGACTAATCGCGAAGTCTGAGAACCCAGATGGAATATTCTAAAAGGTCACCAGACTACGCGACACAAGGAAGGCACAGAGTCGGGAGAAGGAAAGGAATATCCTCTGAGGTTGAAGTGATCAAGCGACCAAAGACTTGGGACCCACCTTCCACCAAGGCTTATGACATTATCTGGCGATCATGCGACTAAAGAGAGGTAGCCAAGTTGGAAGACATCTGAGGAATATTCCAAAGGTTTACAAGACTATGCGACAAAGCAGAAAGCGAAGTCGGGAAAGAAAAGAGAATATTCGACCAAGGCAAAGTGATTAAGCGCCTTGGAAAAAATAAGCACATGCCATAAGTGACTTCAAAAAAAGTAACGATGAAAGATAACGTGCCAAAGCCTAAGGATCTTATTACTTCTTTTGCATGAAAGACTGAGGGTTTAAGGGTTTAAGCAGAGCCAAGACCTGGGAACCATGACAGAGAAATGCCAGACAGGGCAGACTAGGCCAATTTGCATAGAATGGAAAATTTGGGTAACAGTTATCATTTGGACTTCAAAGACAACAAGTGCATCATTAACAACAAGGATGGAGACATGATTACATCAGGCTCTAAAACAAAAGGTAATGTTTTTCAGCTCAATTCTGATGTTAGTTGTTTTGTTGCAAAGATGGATGACAGATGGTTATGGCACAAGAGACTATGTCATATCAATTTTGATAATATAGTAAAGATCAGTAATGTCAAGGCAGTTAGAGACCTAAAAATTATTGCAAGACCAGTTGACACAATATGCAGGGAATGTGTTATACGTAAGCATGCAAGGAGCTCCTTCAGAAGCAAGCAGAATTCAGCTGAAAACAAATTGGACCTAGTGCATACAGACTTATGTGGTCCTACTCAAACAAGATCATATTACAGAGAAAGCTATTTCATTTTGTTTGTTGATGATTATTCTAGGATGATGTGGGTTGCATTCTTAAGGGAGAAATCTGAAACCTTTGAAAGTTCAAGATATTCAAAGGTAAGGTTAAGAATGAATCCGGATTGAAACTAAAATGTTTGAGATCCGATAGAGGAGGAGAGTTCACCTCTAATTAGTTTTATGACTATTGTGAAGAACATGGAATTAAAAGACAGTTGAGCGCACCTAGAACCCCCAAACAGAATGGGATTACAGAAAGAAGGAACAGGATCATACTTGATGCAGCACGCACTATGATGATTGAAGGAAAAGTTGCGCACACCTTTTGGAGAGATGTAGTGAACACAACAGTATATACTATCAACAAAACTCAATTGAGGCCAAGCATAGATAAGACACCTTATGAAATTTGGTTTGGTAATATACCTACAGTAAAGTATTTCAGAATCTTTGGCAGCAAGTGCTACATCAAGAGAGATGATGGTGTTTGTAAGTTTGATGCCAGAAGTGATGAAGGTATTTTTCTTGGTTACTCTACAAAAAGCAAAGCATATAGATGCTTTAATCTGAGATTGAAAAAAGTAATTGAAAGTACTCAAGTAAAAATTGATGAGAAGTTTATGGTTCAAGAAAGATACTATGAATATGCACCTATGATTGAAGATGAACCCAGGCCTAGCAGGAAAGATACTGTTATTGAAGAAATGTTTGATTGCATTGACGTATCATGCAATGACCCTGAATAAAGCAGAGAAGAATCACATATTACAAAAGAAGAATACACACCTAAGGTTCGAAAATTCACATCTAGATACCACTCTAAAGATGATATCATTGGAGATCTGAGCAGTAGTGTTTTGACTAGATCAAAAGAAAAAAGTCTAGTAATGGATGAAGAGGTATGTTTACTTTCACAGATTGAACCTTTAAGTGTTGAAGATGCTTGTAATTATTCGGATTGGAAGAATGCAATGAAAGAAGAATTAGATCAGATAATTAAAAATGACACATGGGAATTGGTCCCTAGACCCAGTGAAAAAAATGTGATTGGAACAAAGTGGGTATTCAGAAACAAGGCGAATGAAGGTGGTACAGTAGTAAGAAACAAAGAAAGATTGGTATGTAAAGGATATGCACAGAGAGAAGGAATAGACTACACTGATACATTTACCCCTATGAGTAGACTGGAAGCCATTAAATTTTTTTTGGCATAAGCAACATTCAAAGACTTTAAATTTTATCAAATGAATGTAAAATCATATTTTTTGAATGGTGACTTGAATGAAGAAGTCTACATAAAAAAGCCTAAAGGATTTAATCTTTCAGATGAACTAGACATGGTATGCAAATTGAAGAAAGCACTCTATGGTCTTAAACAGGCCCCAAGAGCTTGGTATGAGAGACTTGATGGTTATCTTACCAAGATTGGATTCAAGAAAGGAGAAGTAGATTATAACCTATTCACAAGGGAAACACTTGATGGATTATTATTTGTTGCCATATTTTTTGATGACATTATCTTTGGAGGTAATGACAAGCTCAGTACAACATTTGCAAAAGAAATGTAGAATGAATTTGAGATGAGCACGATTGGTCCTATAACATACTTTGTGGGATTGAATGTAAAACAAATAGATAAAGGTATATTCATTAATTAGTCAAAATATGTGAAGGAAATACTGAAGACCTTCTAGATGGATGACTATAAGCTAGTATGCACTCCCATAATAACATGAAGCAAGCTTTCAAAAGATGATGATTCCACAACAATTGATAAGACATTGTACAAATCTATGATTGGTAAACTCATTTATCTAACTCAATCTAGACCTGACATATCTAATGTAGTTGGCATTGTTGGAAGATTTGCAGTTGAACCCAAGCAGAATCGCCTAATGGAAATCAAGAGGATATTCATATATCTAAAGGGAACTATAGACTATGGTTTATGGTATCCTAAATCAGAGAATGTAAAACTTCATGTGTATACAAATGCAGATTGGGCATGATGTATTGATGATAGGAAGAGCACTTCAGGAGGAGGATTATTTCTTGGAGACAGGTTGGTTTCTTGGATAAGCAAAAAGCAGAACTATATTTCTCAGTCAACAACAGAAGCTGAATATGCTGCAACAACACTGAATTGTTCAACCATGGTTTGGATCAAGCAGATGGTTAAAGACTTTGGTATTCAGGTTGATTATCCTATTTTTATTCACTGTGATAATACTAGCACTATCAACATGTCTAAGAACCCTGTGATGCACGCAAAGACAAAACACATAGAGATCAAGTACCATTCTTTTAGAGAAAAAGTTTCAGACAAAGAAGTAAAATTGGACTATGTGAGCACCAAAGAACAGTTGGTAGATATTTTCATGAAGCCCTTATGAAAGGATACTTTTGAGTATCTCAGGCAGAAGTTGGGAGTAATTCCCTCTCCTGAGTCTGCTTAGAAGAAACAACAAGGAAATTAGTCACTAAGTGACTGATGAATGGTTGACTACTCTACTTCTGGAGTAGTACCTATGCCTAAATATTTATGGTGCCCTTTGCCATTTATCTCAAAGGGGGAGTATATATTAAGCGGGAGTATGTACTAAGGGGAGAATATACTCTGGGGAAGTATATACATGGAACAAAAACATAGTAAGAGGAACTGCAGCAGTATAAGAGAAATCTTTGATGAGGATATTGAGAAGATTGTAAAAGAAAGAGGGCACCATGAATAGAGGATGTTTTTGGTATCATATGTTTCCATCAATGTCAAAGGGGGAGATTGTTGGAGATTTGATTCTGAGCAGTTGATTGATTGTATGTTTGTCATTGATGACAACATATAATACACAATAGTAATTCTATATGTACTTATCAGAATGATGACATGAAGACTTGCATGGTTAGATACATGTTGTTGATATATTTATTATGTTATGTTCATACACACAAATCTAGATATGATGTTTCAGTCAAGTTGTGTAATTCTGTTATTGGCAGTTACAGTTCTGGAAGAGTATCTGTTTAAAGATGATGTATGTAACGTCTTTCTTGAGTTGCACCTATCTTCAAGATATGGATGTTTATATTCATGATTAGTTATGAGTTGGTGATATTAATCTAAAGGCGCCAAACATGTTTCAAGAAGATTGCAAAGTTAGAATTAATTTGGTGAGGCTGACTTAGTGAAGCGTCATGTCTATTTAGTTTATACTTGCGCGGTTGTAATTATGCATGCGTGCTTAGTAGAGTAGAAAAGGATGTTATGAAGAGTTTTCTTATGGGTCCCATGATCTCATACTTTGAGAAAGATACTTTTAGCAAGTCAATTGTGATATGCTAAGTGTGAATGATACGAAAAGAGAAGAAAGATGTATAGAGCAAATTATCAGAGTTGGTTCATTCATCAAGAGTCTATGTGAAGAAGAAGTGAAAGATTGTAATACACTGGAAATGATCAAGATAGTAGGTCTACTCTACAGTTCATCATCAGATATAGTGCATATCTGTTATATAAAAAGTTGTATCGTTCACCATCAAGTAGTGAGCTTTTGGACAGTGAGACCACCACCCCTAACAAGGTTATTTGTAAAAGACTCCTAACAGGGTCCGACCCTTAACTAGGTCATTATACTTATTTCATTATAAAGAAAAACTCGTAACAGGGTTGAAATATCTTCTAATAGGGATTACTATAAGCAAGTATAGTTCAATACGGGTGCTAATTCCCACCAGGGTTTTTACCATTTGGTTTTCCCGTAATCAAATTGTGTGTTGTGTATTGTGTTGTCTGATTAAGAATTTACTTTGTTGTATTCTAAAGTTAAAGAAGAAAATAATTAAATTTATTGATAACTGATTCACCCCCCCTCTCAGTTATCCCTTGGGACTATTCTAACACTATTATGGGTTTCAGTACATTATGGGGAATGCACATGCATTTAGGCTCATAGCCTAGACCTCATTTCTCAATTACAAGATAGGTATACAACCTTCAGAGGCTCATTGCAATACAAAAAGATTCATCCAAAAATTTAAAATGATAAACAACATCACAATACTAATTAAATTCCAATGAAGCACAAAATCACACTTGTTATCTGACTGTCGATCCATTTATCATTGATCTATCAATCATGTATAACATATAAAAATCATATCCAACTGTCACATATCACAGTCAATGCAAATAATTGATCTTATATACCAATCATCAAGACTTTCCAATCTCACTATCGCGCTTAGGAGCCAAATACATACGATGTTAAGTGTCTTCCAAATATCCCATCAAAACATGTACCTAACCTCAAACTCAAACATATAAGTCTTCACATGTGTTGGATCTAGAATCTCCATTAATCAAATAGATCAGATTATCGATCTGGTAGGATCGCTGATTGATACAACATACATTTGTCACATTCTTTTACTGAAGTTTGCTAATTGGATACTCAAAAGGTCAAAAATTCATCAAATGATAATATTATCTATTGTGATCTTAGACATAAACACATAATGACTCTTATAATCATCTCTTAGATTCGCATATCAAAACTCGATCAAGTGTGTCTATAATGATCTATATACAGAAACCTATATATTGGATCTTGTATTCCATACTTAGACAAATATCTAGTCAAACCTTTGGTATCATCAAAATATGACAAGTTATCTCTAGAATAGTATTTAGTTTCTATTAATGAAAATGTACATCTTCCTACTAGTGTCTCTTTTGAACAATCTCCCCATTTTGCATTGATGGCAACACTTAGCAAAAAATGAAAAAGTGTCCAAGAAAAATGCCAAACTCTAAAAAGGAATCTCTCCTTATCTCTTTTTATCAAAAATTTATCTACCCCTAAGATGAATATGTCAGTTTTCCTTATCTCTCTCACTTTTACATCAATGGAAAAGGCTAGGAACTACCTCCAAAATCATATACCATGATCTTATATACATAGGTGTGCAAGATATACTTACAAGACTTTGAGTATATCAGAAGTATTGCTCCTTAGAGATGGAAAATCCATGTCCCGATTCTTATTTATGCTCTCTCCAATGTGTATGTCACCTTAAAATACATATACTAACCTTTCTGCCTCAACTAAATCAGGTGCAATAGGATACTCAAAGCTTGCAGTAGCTTATTTCAAAATTATAGAGAATATCTAGTCTTGGAACAATCTTCTTCATTAGCTCTCAGATCCTTCCCTTTATCCTTCTCCTCTCAGTAATAAGTGAACCAATCTTATAATTGAGTGTTCTCATTTGACTAAAATGACTTGATGTCATTTCCTTCAAAGGATAAATTTTTTTGTGACAATTCTACTATCTCGGCTTCACTATCCTTAAGGATTTTGTCAATGTCACTAACATGCATAGGACAATTGACAAAATACTTATATACTTTGACTCCTTATGTGAATGCATATTTTAGTAGCTGAATTGAAACTTGGAAAGAGTTCTTATTATTAAAAATTATGACATTGAATTGATTGAATATATTGGAAATTAGTTCACTTTGAATCTTGGTCAATGGAGACTTATCTAAAGTCTCAAAATCAATGGCAACAACATCCAATAATCCCTCAAGATGACTAGATGTAGACATGTTCAAATCAAATGCATGAGATGGCATAATTTCTCTTAAAACATTTGTTTCCCTAGATAAAATTTTAGTATCTTTCTCATTTAACTTTAGGATTCTCTCTCTTGCCTTTGCATGGGAAATTAAAGAAATTCTCGTCAATTGATCTTCATTGAGATTGTCCAAATCAATTTCACCTTGCATGAGCTGCATTTCCAAAGTGTCATTGCCTCAATCTTCTTGGAAACATTAGAACTTTTCAATCTTTGCATCATCATTAACATATGTGTCCAGAAGTGTACCTTGAATTTTCTCTTCCTTGTCCTTCTCACTTTCCACGTCATTAATTATATCATTTATTGTTTGATTAATGCCAATGACTTTAGTATCCTTTATCTCAAATTTAATTTTTCTCTTAGTCAAATCTATATTCTATTTCAAAGGTTCCATAGTTCAAAAGCAATAGGAGAACCTCAAATGTATGCACCAGGTTCATCCTAGGTCCTTTGTGTCTGTGCAACAACTACTCAGTCAACCTCCTCAAAAGTGGTTTCCATATCATGCTTCTTCTGAATTAAATTGATATTATTTTTAATGAGTACCTTAGATTTTTTTTGTCTCCTCAAATACATGATCAGTCTTTCCTATCATCAACTTGTTTATTCTTCTTTTTCTTCTAAAATCTTTCTTTTCCAAGTTAGGGATCTTATAAATTTATTCTAAATATCGGATTGAATTGAAGTAATAATTGTTCCCTTATCTCATTGTCATTCTCTAAAGCTTTCAATCTTCTTCCATTAAGTTTTTATATAGTTCATCAGTTATTTCCCTTTTGATCTCCATTAAAGCTCTATTGTATTTATTCAAATATATTATCATTCCATCTTCAATTATCCTCTTCTCGTCTTCATCATACTTCTTTTAATATATTTTTACCCGAACTAATATCTCATAAGAATTCATCTTCTTAATAACATTAGGAATAGAGAAGTGTGGCTTACCAATATCAATATTGGTTCTCTTCATTTCAGGTTCATCTTCAACAATTATTTTTGCCTTAGCACCTTCTATTCTAAGATTTTTCACAACATTATTAGAATTGGTAGCATCATTCTTATCTTTTTCATCAACACATTTGTATGTGCTTTTGGGTTTTCCATTTACTCTCCATCTAAAAATGGTGTTATTGTTCTTGTTCTTATTCTTTAATTATTTTCCCTGTGTTGTCATGGGAGTATATTTCTTAGGTGAAATAAGTTCCTTCATGATTATCGGATTTATACTTCTAGTTTGTCTAGCCCTTAGTTATTGTGAAAATGGAATGTATAAAGAAGGGGCATCCTCCACGTCAATTAGTTCTTCAACTTATTTCTCCTTTCCTTTTAGATTTTTATATTCTACTATCTTCTTATTTTCTTCTTCAACTTGTTTTTCACTAAATCCCATCTTTACTACCACTTCATGTACATCTTTTCTAATTTTTCTTTCTCTTCCAGGTTGAGTGAGGGCCTCATGTACTTCAAGATATTTCTTAGAGTATTAACCAAACCTCCATTTATAAGTGTCAATGGGTTTTTGTAGAATGTCTTCTCCACAAGCGTCAAGAAATGGACAATCCACCTTATATCCCATAGGCATTAACCATGAGGTTTTGGGTTCATCTGTCTCCATTAAACATGCATTAGTTTCTACCATGAAACATATAGTCTTTTCATAGTTCTTCACAATCTCAGGAGGAATTATGTGCCTTATCTTCATATACTCTTTAAATTGTTTAAAGAAATCCTACATATTACCCTTCTCTAACTAATCTCCAATCATATCATAAAACGTCTTTATCTGGATAGCAACTGGTCTATCCTTTTTCCATATTATATTCCCAACTCCTAGAAAGTAGTTCATAAAATATAAGAAAATACATACCAAGAAATGACCATACATGAATATTTTCCACTTATCCTACTTTATCTTTGCCAAATTCTTAATCAAGTGATCTCTCAATGATTCAAAAATGTCATAATTAGCATTCTCCTTTACCATAAAATATGCAACATAAATAATTATGCTGGAAATAGAATTTTATTTGCTAGAGTAGAATATTTTTTAACCTAGCACCATGGACATGAAATTTACATCACGCTAAATTTTTTTTACTATTATAATCCTCTTGTCCTATTTCAATTTCATCAAATTTGTCACAATGTCCTTCTAAATTGATTTACGTGCAACTACCTATCCAACATCACTATATAAATATACTATCTTCAAAACTCCCTTCATGATCTTGTTGGTTTTATCAAAAAAATAAAATGATAATGGATGATGCTTAATACATATCAAATCCAACCCAATTTGAAGAAATCAGTAAACTCTATCACCTGTGCAATTTTTTATTAGCCAATGTTTTGTATTCATCCTTCAAAATAGAATTATTAGTCACCTCCTTCCACTAGTTTTCAATTGCTCAGTTGCCTAATTCCTCAAAATTACCATATATGTATGCCCTAGTGTCCTCTACATGAAAAAATCCAAAGGGAACAAAGGAAAATGAACTGTACAGATAATCAAAAGTGTCCTTAAATGAATGCTTCTTGAATGTATGTCATGATCACTCAATTATATCCAAAATTCTAGGTGTCTCGATTATACAACTTTCAAAAGTTAAAATAGTGTGATAAAAAATAGCTTTTGTCGATTCTAGGGTAAGACTTGAATTTGCTGTGACATCTCCTTAATATCTTTTGAACTACTTCAATGTAATCTAAAAACTCCTACAACTTGGAAGGTGACAAATGAAAATTGAAAAAAATCCTTTTTAATACTTTACAAATCCAAAATGTGATGACATTTAATATATCTTATTCAGATGCTCAAACTGTCTCAGAATAGAGTGTTCTAAATTCATCTTACAACCTTCAAATCTTCAAAAAAAATTTGCAAATAATATAACATGTCAAATATTAACTCTACATCTTAGTATACATATCACATTTATTGCTAGATCAGATTGATGGGTCAGGTTATACTTTCCCATGAAGAAATACCCTTTAGGTCAATGACCAAATCAATTCCCACATGAAATTTCCACACCAAAAGCTGGTGTGATTTTCCCTATAGCATCAACCTGTTCTTTTATAATCCGTGTCATTCTTATTTCCTTTCTGAATTTCTCAACATTAATTATTTTCTTTCCTTTATCATTTTCCACACTGTTCTTATCTAACAAACCATTTATATTATTGTATTTTCAATTTCTCGCAATATGACTAGAATTCTTTCAATTAAAATATGTCACATTTCGATACCTTGTGTTTGTTGGATTTGTCCTCAATATACACTGATTTGCAATGTGTCAAAAGTTGTTGCATTTTTAATAGGTTATGTTCCTTTAGATCTTATAATTTATAAATTTTGATATGCATTCATTTTATTTGTGTCCATACTTGTAGCAGGTGAAATAATATCCAAAATATGGTATAATGTTAGGTCAGCTTCTAAACTCTTTCTCTCTATGCCCAAAATTTTTACATGTAAAGAATCTATAATTGAATATTTATTGCCTCATAGGTTTCTTCTTAGGTTCTTCAGTTCAATTTTAGGATAAATTGATTTTCTATTTTGATCTTGAACTTCCTCCTTTCTCAAAATCAATTTCTTAACTTTCTCCTTTAGGTATTTGTCTTTGAAGTTGTTCATAAAGCTTTTCTGAACTATATTTGAGCTTTTCTTTGAGCTCATTTGTTGTTGCAAGTTCACTCCCAAGAACTTAATTGACTCTTTCAAGTTCTTTCTAATTTTGTGTAGATTCCATAATATTAATCATAAACTGTCCAATCTCATCATTCAGTTTGTAACATTCTACTATCTTATCCATGAAGTTTTGTTCAAGATTTTTGTTGGCTTCAATCTCCTTATTCATATCCATTACTATAACTTCCAATTCATGTTTTAGACTATCTATATCTTTAGAAATATTCTCACATTCATTTGATTTGTCTTCCAATGCCTTTGAATCATCTTTTTGCTACAACTGATCAACAAGGTCTTCCTTCTTATCTCTATATTTTTTCAATTGTTCCTTCAGGTTCTCAATGAAACTTTTAGCATCCTTAAGCTTCTTTTCCTACTTAAAGATATAAGAATTATATTTGTCAATATCATCAAGCGCAAATAAGAGTTTCTTTTGAGCACTACTAGAAACTATGAAATCTATCATTACGACCTTCCTCAAGATATTAAACTTCTTCCAAGGACCAAAGCTTTGATACCATTTTTTATGATTAAGGAACACTTAGAGGGACAGGGGTGCATCAATATTCTAGCCTTTAGTAACTTTTTAACTTGATTGCATAACCATAAGATGAAAGTAAATAACAATATAAAAATAAAATAATAAGAAAAGTATCCACAATATTATAAGACAATAATAGTTTGTGCGGAATCTTGGTTAAGGAAAAAACCATGGTAAGGATGGAACACACAAGTATTATTTCTGTAGAAATAAAGTATACCATGTTAGGGGTTTAAGTACAATATGGGGAATGCACATGCATTCAGGATTACAACATAGACCTCACTAATCAATTACAAAATACGCATACAACCTCTAGACGCTCATTGTCATAAAAAATGATTCATCTAAAAAGGTAAACTAATAAACATCATCACAATGCCAATATAGTTCCAATGAAGCACAAAATAAAAAAATTTATTTGACTGCCAATCCACTGTTCACTGATCCATCAATCATGCATAACATATAGCAATAACATCCAACAATCACATATGTCAATGAACACAAAAAATCAGGCTTATAGACCAATCATCAGGACTTTCCAAGCTCTCTGTCGGCGTTAGGAGCAAAATAGGTAACATGTGAAGTGTCAACCAAATATCCCATCAAAAAGTTTACCTATCGTCAAACTCAAATATATAAGTCATCACATGTGCTGGCTCTAGCATATTCAATAATAAAATAGATCAGATCATTGATCTGGTAGGATCGATGGTGACCCAACGTAGAACTATCTTAGTCTCTTACTTCACTCTGCTAACCCGATATCTTGAAGACCATAACTTCATCAACTGATAATATAAATTTCTCTGATCTTAAAATAGATGCATAAAACCTCTTAGAATCATCAACTATATTCGCACATCAAAACTTGATGAAGTGTGTCTATACTGATCCATATACTGAAAACTATACATTAGGTCTACTATTCCATACTTAGCCAAATTTATAGTCAAACCTTCGTTGACATATAACTATGAAAATATATCTCCAGAATAGTGTGTAGTTTCCATCAATGACAACATATAACATCTTCCTATTAGTGTATGGTTCCAATAGTTAGATTACTTCTTGTTTTCATCATATTTGATAATCATATTCATCCTTTGAAAGAGAACAATTAGATAGAAACACCCAAGTTTCCTTAGGGACTAAAGTTGGGTCTTGTTAATTATTTCTCCAATTAAATTAAGAGGAATTATAAATAATTCATAATTTGCAAGTTTAGGCTACTAAACACTCCAATCCCATAATTTTAGTTTTGTGAACCCAACATATATAAAATAATATATCATTTGAGTGTTGATGTTTGAGTTTCTTTTTATATAATTTTTACATTTTAAAACATTAATTTCTAAAATTTATCATTTTTATGCCTCATATTGATTAATTATGTGGTTAATTAATTATTATACTTTTATATTTGTTTCCTTAATCAGCTTTTTAGTTCTATAATTGCATATAGTGTTTATTTCATTATCAATCACAATTATATAGAATATGTTGAGATAATAATCTAGTTCATTTACCTTTGCTGAGATAGTTTCTCTTTTGTATTTCCTCAGAGGAATTATGTATTGTTGAATTTTGTGATTGTATACGATTTTTAAAAACCCATTATCTAGAATTGAATATTATTGTGAAAATAAATTATAGATTCGTGACTTCTAGTGGTTTAAATAATAAGGGTTTTAACTTGAGTTAATTGTTTATTTATCCCCACCAAGGCACTTTGGTGAATCGTCTTACCTTAAGTAAGAACATACTATTCCAAACATTATTGGAATCCTTTCCTTTGTGATTTTTATAATAGGGATAAATCTTCTACATAATTCTGTAATAAATGATTAGAGAATATTGATGAGAAATAGTATGATGCTAAATTATTTATGAGCCAAGAATGCTTAGTTGGTGAGGAAATCATTGATTGAACGTTTAAAGAAGTTGGTTCAACTTGATGAGCATGCTATGGATTACTATGTGGTATAGCTCATATAATGGATGAAAACACTATGAAATGAAAATACAAAATACTAACACTATCCATATTTTTTATTAGAGGAAAACTAGTTTTACAGGGAGTAGAAACCAAAAGTTTATAAAATAAAAGGGTTCATCATGTACATTAGATAAAGAAGATACAAACCAGACATAATATAGATGCCAACCAAAATCTAAAAAATAGGGCACAAAACATCCCTCAAAACTACATGCATTTAGTCAAAGACTGATTCTTCATAATTATATCATTATTTAGTCTCTTGCCTTCCTAACAATACCATCTAAAGGAGTATCATTATTGTCCTTACTCTATAGTCCTATTGCTCATAAATCTTTGATCTCAGGTTCTACAATATCCTTTCACCCCTCTCCGTCTGTTTTCTCTACTATGTTTTTCTTCTCAACCCAGAAATGATCAGTTTCAGAAAAATAATATTTAGAACTTGATGCTGGAAAGTTACCTTTAGAAATACAATGAACCACTTCAGAATGCTCATTAGTTTTACGGAGTCCTTCACTGGTATCCAATAGCACTTACTTTCTAACATTGACAACTCTATTTAGTACATACTATACAAAAATAACCTTTCTTCCATATTCCTAATTTTCCATTCATGATCCTATTTGATATCACTAATACCCTTCGTCATATTATGTTTTCTATCAAGAATATCATCAAAATTATTAGTATTGATGGAAGTATGTTTAATGTCTCTTAACTCTAAAATAATCCAATTGAAAAGGTCATCTTAGCTAGAAAGGAAATTAGATAAAAGCTTTCCAATAGAAGCATAATCCTTGCAAGAAGAACCCTTCTCAACAAGGGTTCCTTTTAAGCCTCCAAAAGAATGTCAATGCAAATTTCCTTCTCCTTCTCAGTCATAATGGAATCTAGCAAAGGGTTCTTGAAATTAGGTTGCAAGCTTTTCTTTTTTGGTGGGGATTTTGTCATAACAGGAGCGGACCCATGATATTTAGATTTGCATTTTTCTTTGTCCTTATTTAAGGATTTCTTCTCTCGACTTTTACTATTGGAATGATCCAAAGAATCAGGCACAAAATCCTAAAAAGGGACATAGTCTGAGTCCTCCTCATCTGACAAAATAATAATTTTTCTTTGTGAAGATGATGAGGAAAAAGTATCAGGAAAATGAGATTTACTTTTCTTCTTATACATATGATAAAATTCACCCCCCTCTAAGTCAATATTGTCAAGATTCAAACCCTCTCTATAATAATGGACCCTTGGAGTCTTCTTAAATTCTAAACTAGTTTTAGCAATAAAGGTTTTTTGAATACACAAAGCTCTTTCTCCATAATCAATAAAATCAAACCCTCATGTAATATGGGGCCAAGGTTTTTTTTTTAAAGACTCTATACTATGATTAAGAGAATAATCCAAATAAAAGGGAATAAATATGCATCTATCATGCCAAAAGTGATTAAGAATGATGAAATGATAACTGAAAATGATACCAAATTTTGCATCAAGAGTCACATACTGCATTATCATTTAAGAAACATCCGCCCACGGCTTTGGAAAATACATATGCTCAAAATTCCCATCTGATGTCTTTGTAGCCTTCTCACTTTCTCGAGAGAGGAAAAAGTAGTTGAAAGCATCATCGGCCAATTTCTTGCCTCTGTAAGACTTAGTGCCATCAACCTGCATATTCAAAACAAAGGTGGTAAGCCTGTCATTGATGATAATCTCCAAACCACACACCTTTAGAAGACCATTCTCCCAACCCTCTATAAACACCTCCATAATTAACGCATCCGCGCCATGAAGGGTTTCCATACCTGGCGTTAAACCCCCACCAACAAGAGGTCCCCACACCATTTGTATGTTTAGCCATTTGTCATAAACAAATTGTTCCATATGGTGTCTATCCCCACCCATGTTTAAAACTAGATCTCTCTGTAAAACCACATCGGATAACTCCAAAAAAAATTAAAAACCACCACATACTTAGTAATAAAGGAACAGACTTGATATTGTGCTTTCGCACGTAGGAAAATAAAAAAATAGGAGTTACTCCTCGTACGGTCACTCATAAAAATCATTTTGAATCAGCCAGCTCAAATCCATTGGGATAAACTCCTTACAATAGCAAATCACCTTTTCATTATAATTTACACCCAATTTGGAATAAAAATTTCCAGTCAATTTCCCTCAAAGAATTCATGAGAAATGTTGAAGGATTGAAAAATATTTATAATTTCCTTGAAATTGTTGATGATGTTAACGATGGTCCAACTGGGAGGGTACTCCCCTTTAAAAAACTTATTATATTTGAAAAATCACTCTCCAGCCAAAGCTTTGATAAACCCTTCTCGATAATCTTACCTAGCCCCGGGTAGATTTCTATGGTCTCAGCAACGTGGTCTGTTTGGATCCCTAAGAAGTTCCACTACTGAAATTAGCCTACCTAAATAATTTTCTATGGCCTCAGCAACGTGGTTTGTTTGGATCACTAAAGAAAGTTCCACTACTGAAATTAGCCTACCTAAATAATCACGAATCACTCCCCGACAACTTGAAGGTTGAGGATTACCCTTGTCTTTCACATCCTTATTAGTTTTGTACCATCCCCATGGGGAAGGTTTCCATCTTATATCCAATCTTTCATTTTTCTTCTTGAAAAGAGGATGATGAATATTCCAATTCAAGCCCAAGCTTGAGAAATTTTATATTTAGTCGGAGAAGGAGATAAAAGAGGCCCCGCAGAATGACACTTACTCTACACCATCTCAAAATTTTAAAGGGTAGCGAACTGAATTAATAAAGGAACACCTTTAGTTGTGCAATATTTTTCTCGAAAAATTTGATGGTTTCTCTCCTTTCATAGACCCCGAGCAGTCTGAGGGAACATAAGATCTCATAGGAGAAAAAATAATGATGCAAGAAAGGGTACTTCCATTGAATCTAACACTCATCAAAATAATTAGGAAACATCCACTCCACATACCAGAGGTTAAAAAGAAAATCCAAAAATTCCTTGGTAAAGTTGCAATCCACAAAAATGTAAATAGATTTTTCAATCGAGTTAAGGCACAAGAAACACCTATTAGGAAAACATATACCATGTTAGCAAGGTTGTAAAAAGTAAGAATTTTATTTTGTCCATGTTTGTAGTGGTCAAAATCCTATTAAATAATATGATTGTGTTTTGGCTTCAACCAATCTTCCTTTTATTTCCCTACCATCCCATCTACCCACCTGCCTACCATACTTCATCTTCAAATAGTTTATCAGAATCTATTTTCCCAATCCAATTCATCTGTCAAAGATACTATACATTTACTTTTTATAAAAATAATTATCCTACATAACCCAATGAAAATCCACCATTTTTATAAAGGGTTATTTCCATTTAGATCCTCCACATCCCACTTTTACAATGAATTGAGGATCCCCACTTTGATAAATATAATGGATTGGTTTGAACCCCCAAAATCATGTAAATAAAAATGTCACTCATTGTAAAAACTTCTACTATGACCAAAACCTTCTTCAATACTATTTTCTCATTCTTTAAAAGACAAATATTTGGATACCTTCTACTCCATACCTAGTTCTTCAATTGTCACTTTTCAAAAATCTGTACAAGTTTTCATTCAAGTTTTTCAAAACAATCTCGAGCAAAAAATTATTTCAATTAATTTAATGCATTTTAAACAAGGTATTAAGGAAAAAGTGAATTCAATTTTTCTTGTAGACATAAACATTTGTATGAAAAAAATTATTTCCTATTCTTTATGTTAACATTCAAATATGCCATCCTTAAACGTACTACCAATATTTAGTATTAATATGTCATCCTCACATCGACTGCCTTAATCAAATTAAAATGAAACTTTGATCGGTGATTAGATAGGTAAACTGTCTAGATGGCTGTGAGGGAGTCTGTTTGCTGGGATCTGATTGTCGCGAATGCAGCTTCCAAGAGTCTTACTCTTGCTGGAGCCTCAGCTACTGGTGGATCTTCTCCCAGGGTGAGTTCACAGGCGAAGGAGACATTTTATGTTGGAGAGAGCTCGAAGTTGAATAAAGTTAATGGCTGCCTTCCATGTAGCCAGGATCGGCCTGTGGTTGTTATCCCTCCGGAGGCAGTAATGGATGATGTGGACTATTTGGCCAAACATGCATTGATATGCAAGTTTCTTGGCATCTGGATTTCCCTGTCAGCTCTGGAAACCTGTATTCGCCTTTCGTGGTAGGTGGAAGGTGATATGGATATTATACTGGCTGGTAATAGCTACTTTTTGGTGGCTTTCTCTTGCATGTCAGATCAGGACCGAATCTTTGAGGGAGGCCCATATTTTTATGACCGTGTGGGACTTTTCGTCAAACCCTAGCATATGGGGTTCAATTCTATCGAGTATCTCCCTTCGACAGTTCCTATTTGGGTCCGCCTGCCACGACTTCCTTTGGAGTTCTGGCGTGAGGATATCCTTTGATAGATTGCTACTTTGCTTGGGAAGACAGCTGCTATAGCACATCAATCACTGGATAAAAAGGTTATTTCTTATGCCCGTATTTGTGTTGAAATTGATTTAAATAATCCTTTGCTAGATTCTTTAGAAATTTGCCTAGACTCTTCTTCTTGGATTCAGCTGCTAGACTATGAATCCCTTCCCTTCCGATGCTGCATTAGTCATGAGTATGGTTATATACAGTGCCAATTCCCTTAAGCCTCTAAATGCAACAGTACTCCTGGCGGGTTCTCAGGCCCAAGGATGGCTAATGATGGTAAGGGGAATGGTCAAAATGTTAGTAATGGAAAAGGGAAAGTTCAGAATGATAGTACTGGTAAAGGGAAAGCTCAAATGAATACTTCAAGTCAGCGGAAAGGGCCAACAAACACTACCGGTCCTAATAAGGATGGTTTTATCCCTGATCACAACTGTGCTAAGGGAAGGGGTCAGAAGCGACCTCATCTAGATCGACAAGTAGACTCAAGGTTCAATCGATTTGAGGTGCTAGACAACATGGTCGTAGAAGAAGGAATTCCTATGGATGCTCAATGTGGGGTTACTGGCTCAGATGGGAGGAATTCTATTCTTAGTGACAACCAGGATGTTGTAGTTTAGCAGCAGTAGGAGACCCCTATTGGCCCTGAGTCTGGTGCCCTTGTGGTTTCTCCTGCTCCATAGGAAAAAGATATTCTTCTGGGAGATTTGGTCAAGGATGTGTTTGCCTCTAGTAAAGGAAAGGGATCTTCTCTTGCTTTGGGCCTGACACAAAGACCATTTAAGAAAGTCTCGTTTGCTACTCCCTCAAGAGTTGGGCGAAAGCAGGATCAGGAAAAAATTAAACTTACAGGAGATTTACTGGTAGAGTCTAGGGCTGTAAAGACCATGGATGAACATTTCCCCCACTCTACTCAATGATTATTCTCTCATGGAATGTGAGGGAGTTGAATAGCATCCCCAGACAAAAAGCTATTCATGAGTTGGTGGCTAATCATTCTCCAGATATCCTTTGTATCCAGGAGACCAAGCTTTTAGTGGATTCCATGTTTAGATGTGCTCCTAATATTTGGTTTCTGGGGCAATGTCAGTGTATTGGTGCTTTAGGGAGCTCTGGTGTTCTTTCCATTTGTTGGGATCCTAGGAAAGTTACACCTCTCTACTAGATCTCTTGTCACTCGGCTCTCTCAATGGTGGCCTCTTCTCTAGAAACTGGAGAGATGATTCTTGTTACTAATGTGTATGCCCCTATAGATCTCCCTGACAAGATTAAGCTCTGGGAACATATTAAGCATGTTAGAATCTATCACCCATTCTGGCCTTGGATTGTTGCCGGGGATTTCAACTTTGTCATTAGTCTAGAGGAGAAGCGGGCTGGGCTGGCTCGCTTGGGTCCTTCTTCTAAGCTTCTTTAGGAAAATATGGATCTTTTACATCTCTCTGATATCAAGCCTCTTAATGGGCTCTTTACATGGAACAATAGAAGGGTTGGAGATGATGCCATCTCAGAATGCTTGGACAGGTTCCTGGTTTCTTGCTTTTTGAATTGTGGCTCTCTTTCTCTCTCTTATGAAATTCTTTATTGTAGAGGCTCTGACCACTATCCTATTATGCTCATGGCTAGTTATGTTGCATCCCTCAAGAAGCCTCCCTTTAAGTTCCAGCTGATGTGGCTTCAAGACTCTTCTCTCCATGATTTAATGACTCACTGGTGGAGACAAGGTGGCCCTGCCTATGACATTGCTATGTTCTCCTTCTCTAAAAAATTACAATATGTCAAAAGGAAGTTGAAGAATTGGAACAAGACTTGTTCTGGTAATCTCCACATCATGAAGAAGAGAGCTCAGGATCGTCTGGATGTTATTACTAGGTAGTTTCAGGATTTGGGTTTTTGTGAAGCTCTTGGCATAGCGGAATCCCAAGCTTCTTGTGATTTAGCAGAGTGGGATCTTACAAAAGAAATTTATTGGAAATAGAAGGCTCAAGTTGACTGGCTTCAAGAAGGGAACAAGAACACTGAATTTTTCCATAAATCTATGCAGGCTCGACGTAACAAGAGTTACATTTCTTCTCTTGTCACTTCTGATGGGATGCATCTGACCTCCTCTCAAGTTGTGTCTAGGGAAGCTATTAAGTTTTACTCTTCTCTCTTTTCAGATGACTTGCCTCTAGTAGAGATTTAGGAGAATACGATCTTGTCCTATATTCCCTCTATTATGACCAAGGAGATGAATGAATCTCTTATGCGGCCGATTTGTATGTCTGACTTGGAGGAGGTGGTCTTCAGCTTGCGTAAGGCCAAAGCTCTAGGGCTTGGTGGCTTCCCTATTGAATTCTTTCAGGAATTTTGGGATATTACCAATCAAGACCTTTTGGATGTGGTTCAGGAGTCCTATTACAACAAAGCTATGCTCCAGGTTTTGAATGCTACTTTCCTAGTCCTTATTATGAAGAAAGAAGAGGCTAATCAGCTAGACTTCTTTCGGCCCATTTCTCTATGTAATGTGGTCTATAAAATCATTACCAAGCTCCTAGCGGAGAGGCTTAAAGTTTGGCTTCCCATGGTTATCTCTGAGGAACAAGGGGGTTTTGTGGCTGGAAAACAAATTTTGGATGGGGTGGTTATTGCTTCTGAAGCCATTCACTCTATGTGTACTTCTAGAGAGCGCTCCATGTTCATCAAGCTTGATATCGCTAAGGCTTATGACAGAGTCAATTGGGGTTTCTTGTGAAAAGTTCTTCTGGCTTTTGGCTTCAGTCAGGAATGGGTTAGCTTGGTTTGGAGTTGTGTTACAACTCCCTCCTTCTTGATCCTTCTTAATGGTGAACCATCTAAGTTATTTGGGGCCTCTAGGGGTCTTCTCCAGGGAGATCCTCTTTCTCCTTATTTTTTTATCATTATGGCTAAGGGACTCGGCAGACTTATCAATTCTCATGTATCCCAAAATTTGATACAGGGTTGGTGATGCTGAAATGGTCTGCCCACTCTTTCCCACCTCTAGTTTTTTGATGATACGACCCTTGCTGGGAGTGCTCAGATTCGGGAAGCTGAAGCCTTTCGGCTCACTTTGGATACTTATTTGGCTGCCTCAGGTCATAAAATCAATGACCACAAGTCTTCTATTTTTTTCTTCAACACTCCTAAGCCTATTCAGTGGTGAATTGATAATATCTTGATATTTTGGATTGAGTCTCTCCCTCTGACTTACTTGGGTATCCCTATTATGGTGGGAAGACAACCCAAGATTTTCTGGCAGAGCTTGCTCGACAAGCTTCAACAAAAAGTCAATCATTGGACTCATAGGTGGCTCTCTACTGTTGGCAGGGTGACTCTCCTACAATCTATGATTCAAGCCCTTCCTATATACAGAAGCATCGTTCAGGCTGCCCTGACATATTTTCTTAACGAATTTGATGCTCTTTCTTGCAAATTTTTTTGGAGTGGCAACTTGAAAAATTCTAAATGGAGCCTCATCAATTGGGATACTGTCTGCAAGCCAAAAAAGGAAGGAGGCCTCAGCCTTCGTTCTGCTATCTTTTGCAGTCAGGCTCTTGCTACCAATCTATATTGGGGATGGTGCTCCAGTCAGTCTCAGCTTTGGGCCCATATCCTATCACACAAGTATTTACCTAGCATTGAACCTTTAGATGTTTCCAAGTTTCCTCTTGAGGGAAGAGGCTGTATGGTGTGAAATACCCTCAAGATTGGTGCTCACCTGGTGAAGAGAAATTTTTTTTTGGATCTGCAACAGAGGCACTACAGCTCTATTTTGGAGTGATTCCTAGAATGGGCATCCTCCTCTCTTTCCCTCTCATCCCCACTTATAGCCTCTTTGTGATTTTTTCCTTTCTGCTGGATGGAATAAGGTGGCTCATATAAGGAGGCTCATAACCTGGGCCTTACTGTTGGTTACAAATGGAAGAATTATTCTGATTGGATATCGGGTGGTTCTCTGGGGGATCGGTTGGAGCTTTCTTGGATCTTGGCTTCTAGGGAGTGCAGCTCTCTATAGGAACCTAATGTTTTGGCTTGGGGAGGTGCTTCTTCTGGCAAGTATTCTATTTCTTTAGGGTACCTTGCACTGACTAAGCAACTATTTGGTGAGGTAGAGGTTTCTTGGTGGAAGAAAGATTGGAATAGATTTTCTTGGCCTAAGTGTAACTTTTTCCTCTGGATTTTGGTTTACAATCACTATCTTACTTGGGAGAATCTTTGCAAGAGAGGCTTCCAAGGGCCCTCCATTTGTCTCTTATGCCGCAATAGTGAAGAGACTATTTCCCACCTTTTTCTCCAGTGCTCCTTTGTCAAGTAGATTTGGCACTTATGCTGGAGTGTGTGGGGAAGCTCGTGCTGGCATGTTTCTTCCTTGACTGAGTTCTGGGACCGTCTAGGCCATCCCCCTTCCAAGACCTTTTTTTTCAGGTTTCTTGGACTATTGGCCCTTCCTTTATTTTATGGAATGTTTGGCTTGAGAGAAATAGGAGGATCTTTCATGAGGTGCAACTGGGGATCAAACACCTATGGGGGAAAATTGTTCATTCTCTTCATGAAACACTCCTAGCAAAATGTGACTTTTGTGGAGGTTTGGACCGTGGAAATGCTGGTGTTTACTCACGCCTTTCCTTTCCTATTCAGGGTAGTGTGCCCTCTCTACCCCACAGACACGCTGGGAATAGAGCCAAGTAGCACTCTCAGTGTGTTAATCATGAGGGGCGTTGGACTCCTCCCTAGTCTGGAGTTCTTAAAATCAACACTGATTGCTCTTCTCAGAAAAATCCTGGACCGGCTGGCATTGGGGGAGTTGGGCATGATAGCTCTAGTGATGTTCAGTTTCTGTTCTCTATCTAAAAGGGTTACCATAGAAATAACCTCATGGAAGCCCTTTCTATCTTGGTTGCAGTGGAGAAGAATTACCTGTGAGATAGACTTTCATGTGGTAGTGAATTTATTGAATAGATGGAACCTTGTGGATGTGGATTGGCATTTGGCTCTGGTTATTCAACATATCACTCAGTTATGCAACTCTCTGGAATCTATGTCTTTTATGCATATCCCTCAAGAGTGGAACAGTGGGGCTGAATGCTTGGCTAAATGGGCTTCTGAGCACATGCTAGATTGGAATATTATTTATCATAGGATGCTTCCCCCTGATTTATCTCATAAGCTAGCTCAACTTGTTGACCAGGATAAAGCTCTTTAGTCCTCTTTGTTTCCTTTGTTGTTCTGTACTCTTTGGTATTCAATAAAAATTTTACCCCTCTTTTAGTGAAAAAAAACATTCAAATAATTTTCATTAATAATATTAAAAAATACATTAGAGAATTTATTTTGTGAATTCACATATTTCACATAATTCCACATAATATATCATAATTATCAACTTCAAGTTAGTTAGTTAGTATGAATCCTCTTCATCCATGAATCTAATTTATGTTATTGAAGATGCTTATCAAATATTTGAAAACTCTTCAAAATTAAATAAAAGCTTCATTAACATCAATAGAAATAATTCTACTAATCACATTGGTATCCAAGTTATAGCTAGAACATCTTTTTAACCACACTTTTTCTTTTAAATTTGAGCATCATGATTTCACAACCCTTTCCAAGTCCTTGCATAAAATAATTCTTCAAAAAATTCATAATATTTTTTATAAATCTTCCTCATATATATCATATAGATAATTCCAAACCCTTTTAACCTTATTTTTACTCAAAATCCTTTTGTTAATACTATTGTAAAACTATGTATGATATGAGAAATGTATGCATCTAAAGCATGAAAATCAATACCATTTGATTTTAATGCTATACTAATAGATTTCAAGAATGATAAAAGGTAATAATTCTATAGTGTTACCTAATAAAAAATTACAAATATTAATGACTCATTTTCCTTCCCATTTTTTGGAGCATAATGATAGAGGCTTCATTTTTTTTACGACATATAAAATGATTTGAACAATGTTATAAACTTGATTGATTAAAAGAAAATTAAGGCTATATATGTAACATTACCCTTATGAATGCAAATTTTTCCCGCTCTGCAACTTTTGAATGCTAGGTTTTGCGCCGACCCTGAATGCATGTTTCTACCTCATCCCAGGCTCTGTCGGGGGAGCTGGGAGGTGATTGTCCAGACCTATTCCTAGTCCTTGTGGGGAGAGATGACTTTGAACCCCCTTTGGTAGGGGTTGACTCCTTTTCCTCTGTGATGGTTGAGTCACTTGTTACCTTAACTGATACCACAAAGCCCCTTCCTAAGGCTGTTAAGGTGGATAATGCTAGTGCGTTGGGGGGATGGAAGATGGCGATGTTGGGATCTGAAATTCTTGACACAGTTGAGATGCCTGAATTCTCGGTGGGAGAATCTGGTCCTGAGATCTCTGTCCCAGATGGAGTTGTGGAGGACATATTTTCTGCCCTACACCTTTCCCTTGTTGGAAGGTTTGTGGCCTTTAGGCCCACCATAGAGATGGTGCGTAACTGGTGTATGACTAGGTGGAAAGTAAAAGGATCTCTGTCAGTTTCTGCTATGCCAGGGGGGTTGTTTCTTTTCAGATTCAATGCTGAGGCAGATTTCAGTAGTGTTTATATAGGGATCTCCTACTATGAGAAGCATGCTCTTCTGATGGCTAAATGGAAGTCTGGATTTAACCTAGCAATTGATCTGCAAAAAGCTACTCCAGTTTGGGTCTAGCTTCCTGGACTTCCCCTAGAATTTTGGGATAATAAAGTGTTTAGATGGATACGGAATTCCTTCAGGAGTTTTGTTACTGCTGACTCGGTTACTCTTTCAAAATCTCACCTGGTGTTTGCTATATTTTGTGTTAATGTCATGATGAATAACCCACTCCCCAACTTTGTAATGCTTAAGTCTAAGTGGGGGAACTGGAACTAGGCCATTGTTTATGAAAATGCCACTCTACATTGCAAGAATTGTGGGAAAAATGGGCATGTGGTGACTAACTGCAAGGGCTCTGCTAAGCTGAAGGAACATCCTATCACTTTCCCGTCGTCTTTGGTTAAAAATGGTGAGGCTATTGGGACCACGGTGAATACCATGGTTGTTCTTCCTTCCAGTGATGGAGTCCCCCCCCAAGGTAATGAACTAGGTTTAGAAGGACCTGTAAGGAACACAGAGACTAAGAAGACTGATGCCCGAGAAAAAGGGTATGGTAAGGAAAAGCTAGAAAAGAACACAGAAGCCGAGAAGGTGGAGGCTTTAGAAGAAGGTGAGATTCTCAGAGTGAACTCTGTAGTGGAGAAGGGCACAACCCCTATTATTGGAGAAATGTTCATAGTATTATCAGACATCCTCAACACTATTATTAACAGTCCAAATGGTTATAATACCAACATGGAAAACAAGTCTCGGGTGTTTGGAAGTGCTCTGACAGGAAAATTTTGGGGCAAACCTCTTCCTACCGATAGAGTGGTTTAGACCTTGGTGAGGAAATTTTGAGAGCTTCCTCCTTGTCTCCATTGACCTCAGTCCCCAACTAGTCAGAACCTAAAAGGAAAACTAGGAGCAAGAAGATGGGTGATGGACTGGAATAAAAAATGAAGGCTGGTGTAGGGAGTGAAAACAAGGTGGGCCGTCCAACTGCCAAGGCGACCAGAGCTAAAGAAGCAGCAAGGGCCATTTCCAGCGGAAGGCAACTGACCCTGGAAGACTCTCAGAAAGGTAAAAGATGAAGTTCCTCTCATGGAACATAAGGGGCATGAACAACCTGAAAAAATAGTTTGCTTTAAAGAAGTATATTATGGAGCTCCGAGTTGATATGGTTCTCATATAGGAGGTAAAAATGAAGCACAATATTTTTGCGCCACTAGTTGATAAAATTTGGCCTGGGGCGGCCTTCCTATATAGTGAAGCTGATGGGGCTTCAGGTGGTGTTTCTACTCTCTAGAATCCTTGTAAGTTATCTGGTAAATTTGTGGATTCTTCTCATAACTTTCTTGCTGCATTTTTTACTTGGAATAATTCTTCATGGTATATGTTCAACATTTATGCCCCAAACTCTAGAATGGAATGGGGTAGACTCTGGGGGGAAATCTCTAACCTCATTGATGCTAACCTTGATTTCCCTGTTATGTGTGTTAGAGATTTTAATTCCCCCCTATTCCCCTTGGAAAAAATAGGAGGTTCCCAAGATTATGCTGATAGCATGCAAGAGCTTGCAGATTTCATGACGATTAATGATTTGGTTGATATTGAGTTATAGGGTATGGGGTTTACCTGGTCTAACAATAGAAAAGGTAGACACCTTATTCAGGTTAGGTTGGAAAGATGGTTGATATCTAGTGGGTGGGATATTTCCCCTATGATAAGTCTCTCGCACCTCCGAAGGACTTTGTTTGATCACTCTCCTTTAATTCTTGACTGGGTGGAGAAAGCCCGCACTAGACCCCATCCATTCTGCTACGAGATCATGTGGCATTCTCACCAAGAATTTGAAGACTGTATAAAAAGGTGGTGGAACACACCTATTATAGGTATAGCTATGTTCAGAATAACTGAGAAGCTTAAAATTATCAAAAGGGAGGCCCATGGATGGAGCAAAAGCAAGTTCGGGGACATTTTCCAGTGCAAAAAAGAGATAGAGGAAAAACTTAAACTCCTCCAAAATTAAATGGCCATGGGAAATTCCACTAAGGAAGCTCATATTAAGGAAGAAAGTTGGAGGAATAAATGGAAAGATAACATAAAAAGGGAGGAAATATTTTGGAAGAAACATTCTCGCATCCAATGGCTCAAGGAAGGGGACCGCAACTTGGATTTTTTCCACATATTTGCTTCAATTCACAAGAGAAGGAACACTATCAAATCATTGGCTACCGGTGGGGTAGTGATGAGTGAGGATGAATAAATGGGTAAACATGAAGCGGATTTCTTTTGTAATACCTTTAGTAACCCACTTCGGAGGGGGGCTAACATTGCCAACTCCCATCTTCTGGAGGCTATCCCGAGTGTTATCTCTAGAGAGTAGAATGGTTGGCTTCTTTCCAAGGTCTCTGAGGAGGAAGTCAAAACCACAGTTTTCTCCATGGAGGCTTTCAAATCTCCTGGGCTGGATGGATTTCCCCTGGCTTTCTTCCATCATTTCTGGGATGTCATAAAATATGATATTATCCATGTTGCCTGTGATGTTTTCAGAACTAGAAAAATTCTCAAGAGTATTAATAAAACTTACATTGTTCATGTCCCTAAAATCCAAAACCCCAAGGAATTAAGTGATTTCCATCTGATCAGCCTCTGTAACACAGTTTATAAAATCCTTTCAAAAAACATCACTAATAGGATCAAACCTCTCCTGGATAAAATTATTAACCCCAACAAGAAGGGCTTTGTTCCAGGAAGGCAAATCCTTGATGTGGCTATCACTACCCACGAAATCATTCACTCGATGAATAGAGGTAATAATGCTGGCATGGCACTGAAACTTGATATCTCTAAGGTGTATGATAAGGTGATTTGGAAATTCCTGTATGGAGTTCTAAATAAGCTTGGATTTAATGAAAATTTCATTAGAATTTTCAAGCATTTTGGTTACAAGGTGACTATCTAATTACTTGCAAGTTTCTTTCATGTAAAGAACTAAGTTTTGTGAGTAGCTTCAGGAAGCATATCAGTATTTAAGGATTTGATATAGTATTTTAGAGGTAATCAGATAATTCATAAGGCAAATTATCCTAATTGTATGTAGGTTGTAAGGCAGCTTACAGTGTTTTGTTAATGTGAAACTTCAAGCTTTTGACTCTGTAACCCAAAGGATAAGCACTGATCTAGACCTGGGTCTGATAATCTATCATCATCTAAGTTTTTCAGACATTCAAAATTATTCAAAACATACTTGTCACTAAAAAATATGAGCTGAACTCATTAAGGACCTATGTCAGCAGGACAGTGTCCAGTTTATTGATTCTTTAGAGAGTGAATCATTAGGTTATCCCTCCTAAGGACAAAAGGAAGAAGGATGCAAATCCTTGACTCATTGGCCTATGTTCTCAAAACCATAGCCTGGCTTATAGTACTCTATTTCAAACTAGTCATTGCAATCTCTAAATTGTTCTATAAGTTATTACAGTAAGGTTTTTGGTTCATACCCAGTGAATGAAACAATCCACCAAATACAGAGACTGAGATATTAGTAATCTTTAAAAGGTAAAACCTGCCTGAGTCTGTGGAGCTCAAAAATGAAGAAGTATTTTATACAATCCTTAGAAATTAGTCTTTCTCTTGCCTAAAAGAGGTTGCAACTGAGTATACAAGGTATACTGTCATCATTAGGTAAGTGTTGCAAGAAAAAGAACTAAGAAATTGGCGACTCTGCTGGGGAAAAAGAGATTGCAGAGTCTTGTTGAAATATTCAGAAATCTCTGGTGTTTTGCAGTTTTAAAAATTTATTGCAGTTGAGTTGGCCCATCTAGGTAATCCTGATATTTGGCACTTAATAGTTTAAACTTGTTTTCAAGCCATATTTAAGGTTACTAGCAAGGTACCCTCTTGATAAGTATTCATCGCAAGTTTTTTGGGTGGTGACTCTGAAAGGAACATCTCTGTGGTTAGTGCAAAACAAATAAATGTCTTGTAGAATGAATACTAGGTCAAGAGTAAGAATTGACTCAGAAAGGGTATTACATGAAGGAATCCCATCATCCTCAAGAGTTGGAGTCTCTTGGAGAAAAAAAGGAAATCAAGTTGATACGGATGAAACTCCTTTAAAAGGTGAAGAGGTAAATATCAGGAATGATATGAATACTATTCAACACTCTCATGATGGAAATACTTCAGACTATGAGGAGGCTGCTAAAAGAGTATTAGACACACCCACACTCACTTCTAATTCAAATGAAAGAGAAGAGATTACTACACCTAGTTCAGATTCAGAAGAATACCCTTCTGATATGTTGGCCAATGAAGAGAAGTTTATTTTGAAGCAGCTTGCCTTAGTCCAATAAATGAAAAAGGAAAGAGAAATAAGAAAGAAAAAGAATGATGATAAGGCTCTTGATAACAATATAAAAAGACTTCCAAAACACCAAACTATGAAAGAAACAGAGAAGTCTCAGAAAAACAAAGAAATACCATTCACTCATAAAGCTTCTATTTTACAAATAAATAAGGGTAAACAAAAGATGGGTAAACATAGAGATCAAGAATCTAAATTTCAGAAGCCTATGGTTGAACAAATGTCCAAGTTAGAAATTGATTTAGAAAAATTGAGAATTGAAAAAGAAACCATGAAAAAAATGTTGGAAAAAGCCCAAATGGAAGCTGCTACAATTGAAATGAAGAAAAAGATATATTTTTTAAAATCTTCAAAGTATTCTTATTCTGGACCAGAGAATAATACAACTTCTAGAGGAAAAGCTACTATGACTAAAGAAGATGATAGTTTTCAAAGGAAACCACTACATAATGAGAGATGTAAATAGTTTGATTTTATTGGTATCCCTGGATACCCTAATGCCTTTCCTAAAGATGTGGGTGATATAGGAGAAAAGCTCCCAAAGTTTGCTAGTAATAATGTGATTTCTTGTGAAACACATTTAAGGAAATTCATTGACTTTGTTGATGACTTGAATATCACCCATGAAGATGTACTAATGAATTTGTTTGTTCATTCCCTTGTTGAAGATGCAAGAGAATGGTTTAGAAGTCTTGCTAATGGCTCTGTTGTTTCCATGGATGAGTTGATTGAATTATTTAAAGATCAGTATGGAGAAAAAACAAATAAAGGCTTTTTATTGAATGAGTTCAATAATATCAAGAAAAATTACAATGAAGAAGTTACAGAGTTTAACACAAGATTTCAAAGAGCTATGCATAAACTATTCCAGAAGATAAAGCTAGATGAAGAGGTTTGTCTAGGAACCTATTTAATGCCTTTGATTCCAAGATGGGATATGCTCTGAGAGATAAGCACCCTAGAACACTCATTGATGCTTATAAAATAGCAGTCAATATTGAAATGAACAGAAGAGTGTCTGGTAAATTAAATAGGAGAGATGATGCAAGGTTTAGCAAGAGTAATCTAAAAGAGCCGGAATACAAAGAATATAAGGCTCCTCAGAATAATAGACCTTCTT
>MU227549.1:3692384-3703995 GCA_018584345.1 Thuja plicata
ACAATGAATGTTCTTGTGGTTGACATACCACCTCACTATGGCATGTTGTTATCAAGAAAATGGAGTGCTTCAATGGGTGGTAGTATACAAAATGATTTATCATTTGCTACTTTCAACATTGCTGGAGGGAACGTCAAAGTTTTGAGAGAGATCCGAACTCCCCACATGATAGAAAAATATGAGGATAATCATGTGAACTGTTGCATTGACATAGACATGGAAAATTTTAGAATGCAAAGAGATGAACATAAAAATCAAGAAGCTGACCTTTTGAATAGAGAACCAATCTTGCAGGAAGATGGACTATGGAAAATGTACTTTGATGGTGCTTTCTCTAAAGAGGGATCAGGGGCAGGAGTGTTATTAATATCTCCATCAGCTACAACTTTTAAATACTCATTTCTGTTATACTTTCAATGTACAAACAATACTGCAGAGTATGAGGGTTTATTCTTAGTACTTGAGCTTGCTACAAAACATGGTATAAAATGTTTAGAGGTTTATGGTGATTCTGAGTTGGTGGTAGCACAAGTCAGATCTAAATATTCTATGAAGAATGATAGATTGAAAATGTACAAACATGCTATTTGGGATCAACTTGAGATGTTTGATGCTTTTAATATAAATTGGATAGAAAGGTCAAAAAATATTATGGCTGATTTTCTAGCAAATGTGGCTATGAAAAATGATGATTTGAACTTACATGGAGTATCAATACTTGAAGTAAAAACAAGACCAGTTGTTCTAGACAATATATACAACTAGCAGGTGTTCCAGGATGATAAAGATATTATAAGGTTCATGCAATGTTTAGATCACTATGAGAACCAAAGTACTGATTATGGTTCCTTATTATAACATGATGATGGAAAGGATTATATCTTTGGAAATGAAGTTGTCCAGCTAAGTTCTAATCAGATTCCCAGGGGTATGGTTGAACTTGAGGCATTGTTTATAACTCAGCCAAATGATACATCCAAGTTAAGCAATGCCAATGTTGAGGATCTAGAAGAAATAAACTTAGGATCTGAAAATAATCCTCAAATAGTTTATATTGGAAAAGGTTTGGATTCTCATGTAAGAATAAACCTAATTAAACTATTAAGAAAATACAAACACATTTTTTCTTGGTCATATGATGACTTGAAAGCATATAGAGAATACCTTTTCCAACATGAAATTCCTTTGAAGACTGATGTCAAGCCATTCAGGTAGAAACAAAGACCTATTAATCCCTTGTTGGCTCCCAAGATGCAACAAGAGTTGATGAAACTCAAAGATGCTGGGATAATCCAACCTAGTGCTAGTTAGGAAGAAAAAATGGTGACATCAGGCTATGTGTTGATTTCAGGAACCTCAATATTGCTTCATTGAAAGATACTTATTCACTGCCAAATATGGAAGCAATGTTGCATAAGGTTACTGGTTGTGAATTGTTGTCTATGATGGATGGTTTTTCAGGTTACAACTAGGTTTTAGTCAAAGAAATAGAGCAGTATAAAACTGCATTTACTACTCCTTGGGGAACATATGTTTATATCAGAATGCCTATCGGATTAATAAATGTAGGAGCAACTTGTCAAAGGGCCATGGATGTTGCTTTCAAAGATTTTATAGATCTATTCATGGTCATTTATCGGGATGACTTGAATGCATATTCCAAGAGGGCTTTGGATCATTGTGACCACCTGGGTAAAATTTTTAACAAAGCTTTGGAATATGGTGTTTCATTGAACCCTAAGAAATGTCATTTTGCGGTCAAAGAGGGGAAGTTGGGACATATAGTGTCCAAAGAAGGGATAAGGATAGACCTTGAGAGAGTGGAGGAAATTCAAAGAGTAATTGCTCCAAGAAATTTAAAAGGTTTTCAATCCTTTTTAGGAAAGATAAATTTTGTCAGAAGATTTGTAGTCAATTTTGCAGAAATTGTTAAGCGCATTGTGAAATTGCTGAAAAAGGATACTAAGTTTTTTTGGAATGAGGAAGCTCAGCTAGCATTTGAAAGAATTAAAGAGGCAGTACAATAGGCCCCAGTTTTGAAATCTCCAGATTATACTAGGCCTTTTTCTTTGTTTTCATTTGCCTCATTTCATACTATTGCTGCAATATTACTTCAAAAGGATGAACAAGGATTTGAACATCCTATAGCTTTTTACGGTAGATCCTTACAGGCTATAGAACTTAACTATGAGATAATGGAAAAGCAGGCCTATGCATTGGTTAAGGCTATAAAATATTTTAGGCCTTACTTGGTTTGTGCTAAGGTGTAGGCCTATGTTCCTCATTCAGCAGTAAAAGATATCCTTACATAGTCAGAAGTTACTGGTAAGAGGTGTAAGTGGATTACAAGAATACAAGAGTTCAATCTTGAGATTAGTATCACCAAACTAATAAGAGGACAAGGTCTGGAAAAACTTATGATAGAAGAAAATCTAGATTTGGTGCACCTAAATCAGACAGAGACACATGGTCAAGCTATTACTAGTATAGAAAGGCAACCATATTATGCTGATATTGTTTTCTTTCTCAAAAATGCTAGGTGCCCTGATCATTTATCTAAAAATCAAAAGAGGAGTCTGAAGTTACAAACTCAAAGGTATATTCTGATCCAAGGGGATTTGTTTTGGAAAGATAAGAATGGTATATTATTGTTGTGCCTTGACAATTTCCAGGCTGAGAGGGTTTTAGTTGAGATGCATGAAGGGGAATGTGGAGGTCATTTTTCTGTTAGGACCACCACCCATAAGATTTTGAGGTTAGGATATTATTGGCCTACATTGTTCAAAGACACATATGTTCATGTCAGAAAATGTCAACCATGTCATAGGTATTCCAACAAATTAAAATTTGCAGGCGCTCTGTTGCTGAATCTAGTGAGCACTGAGGCCCCTTTTGCTATGTGGGGGATTGACTTTATTGGTGAATTTGAAGAAAATCCTAGTGCATGACATATTTGGATACTGGTGGCCACTGATTACTTTACTAAATGGATCGAGGCTATCCCTACCTAGAAAGCAACAAGCAAGGTGGTTACTGAGTTTCTCATGGATAAAATTTTAACCAGGTTTGGTGTGCCTAGTAAATTAGTGATGGATAATGCTATGAGTTTCAGATCAGAAGAAACGATAAGCTTTTGTGAAAGGTATGGCATCACAATATCATACTCATCCCCATACCACCCACAAGCTAATGGACAAGCTGAGTCTAGCAACAAAAACATATTGAAGATACTAAAAAGGACTCTGGAAAAAAATAAGAAAACATGGCATATAAAGTTGAGATTAGCCCTTTGGGATGATAGGATCACAATCAAGAAGGCAACTGGTAAATCCCCATTTGAATTGGTATATGGTTTGCCAGCAAGGTTGCCAGTGAATAATTTATTACCTGTTTATCAGTTTATACAAGAAGAACATTTAAATATCCTTGACCCAATGCAAGATAGAATGATGCAGTTGATAGAGTTGGATGAAACCAAAAGAGAAAGTCAGAGGGAGAACACAGGGTTACAGCAGAAAATGAAATATTTTTTTGATAAGAGGGCTACTAGCAGAAAGTTTCAGGTTGGTGACTTAGTTCTCCAATGGAATGCAAGGGAAGAAGATACAGGTAAGCATAAGAAATTTGAGTCTTTATGGTTAGGGCCTTATGTAATCTCAGAACATTATGGAAAAGACTCATATTTGTTGAAGGATATGAAGGGAGAAGGTTTTGAGTTGCCTGTGCATGGGCAATTTTTGAAGCCTTTCTTCAAGTGAAAATCATTGTAGTGCTCATGTAAATATGTATTATATAATTAGTCTTTTCCTTGTTTGTAAGTTCTATAAATATTTTCCCTTCTTTTTCTTGGTCTATTCTGCTCCATTTTTATGATGGTCTGGAACCAGAGATTCTGTGGTTCTTTGTCATAAACATTATTTAGCCAATCCTCATTAGAGCCACTGTTGGTTGTATTCCAGGTTCTGCCTTCTTTTTCCTCGGTTCTGTGGTCTTCCCTCTCCAGGTTTCCAAAATTTCTTGTCTAAAAGCCTAAAACCTATGAAAATGTTCAAAAGTCTTAAACCCTAGCTCTTTTTCAATGTGCAAATTTGAAGAAAAACCCTAAGGCATTGTTCGTTTATGTTTCTCAGTTACTTTTTGCCTCACTTAAGTCACGAGTTCTTTTCCAATCGCCTAGTCGCACAACTCAAAATAGCATATTCCTTTTTATCCCCAACTTTATGATTCACTTTTATCGCGTTGTCTCATGTAATAACAAAATATTCCCTATTCTTTCCCAGACTTTGTGATTCACTCTGTGTCACGTAATCACTGAATCATTTGAACAAAGCCATAATATATCAGTGGGCCCACAGGTCAGGCGGGTGATCGCAAGATGTTTTCCATAGTTAAGAGTTTATTAAGAGACTTCACGATTACCCTTTTGTCACATAATAACTAAATGAGTTTAATGTAATGTGTAATGCAAAGCCTTTAGTCGCACAGTCTCCAGAAAAGAGGTCGGTTAAGTTGAAACTGCTGAGACTTGGCGACTAACTTTTATGGTTTGTAATGAAGCACAGTCGGGTGGTCGCCAGATAAGTCAGTTTGCAAATTAGAAGAAGACATCTATCAGGAGATGAATGGATTTCAGAATGATCGCTTAAAGGTATAAGTGTATTTAGCGACTATGAGATTACTTAAGGGTAACTACTAGTCGCAGGGTCTCGTGATATTTTAAGGACATGATAAGTTACTTGGTGATTAAGCGACAGCCGTCAGATGAAGTCATTGAAAGATCCTATGGTAGTCGCCAAGTCTGAGGATAAAAGAGCCTAAGGAGAAAGGTCCTTGCAACTCAGCGGTCAATGGTATGTCGTGAGATCGCAAGATGATTTTAGGGGCAGGACGCTTTGTCACAGTGTCTCATGAAGTTTTTAGCATTCAACATTTTCATTTCGCGATCAGGTGACTAAGTGTTGTCGCACAGTTTGGAAGAATAGAGATAAAATTGGGCGACTAAGAAATAATTGCTGAAGCTAACACTAACAGTTAGTCGCATAGTCTGAGAAAAGAACGTGGGTTAGTGATAACCACTGGCGACTTAGATTTGCTTTGTGTCGCATGATCACCAAATGTTGACTCTGGTTAGTAAAAGTAAGGAGGTTGCACAGTCGCTATGTCTCTGGATAAATCATGGGTTAAGGATTGGGATCAGCGACAAAGAAAATGAGTGCAGTCACCTTGTTGCTTAATGTTAATTTCTGTGAAAAGGCACCAGTATTAAATATGTCAGTACGAATTATTTGGCGGCCAATCAGATTTCTAGATTTTGATTACTGTGCAGAAAAAGGGTAGCTAAGATGTATGACAGAGGGCCAATCCTAGGGTGACATGTCATCTCATTTGAATTTTATAAGGTTTAGCCGAGGATTCAGTTTTACAAATTTGATTTTCCTATCACACTCAGGAAACTATGGCTAGGTTTTCAGTTATGTTCATAGTATGTGGAATTTAAGATAGAATTGATGTTCTGAAAATCATGAGATATGTACCTTGAATGGTTACTATAAGGAGATGATTGCTTGTTCATTTACATTCACCTTGCTTTGGAAGTTTCTAAACTTAAAGAATTCAGTTGCCAAAACAGAGTAAAATTCAAAGGTTTGCAAAATTTTCTGTGATTTATACATTCATTATTTCCAAAATTGTGCACGGAACAGTCTGTGAAGTCTTTGTGACAGATTTGTTTCAATACTGGTAATGAAGAGGAGATTCAAACACTAGAAACATGAGCAGATCTGTGAGTGTAGCTTCGACCAGCGGAGAAAGTGAGAGGATGGAAGATGAGGCAAAGGGAAAAGTAAACTATTCAGATGAATTTCTCTGTCTCCTTCCTGGTTCGACACAGAATAAAAAGGTCAATGCTAATGTCCTCATTGATGAATATAAATATGTTCGGGATGCTGTTACTCTAGGAAAAATAGGTTTTTCTCTCTCAACTATTTTTATAAAAATTCTGACAAGGCTATCCTAGTGTCAAACCCTTGGACCTGTAGTTTAGCCAGGTTAATTGTTCCTGATGTCTTCCTAGATGTAGACTTATTTTTAGACCTAGCCAATCACTATGATGTTTTATCTAAGACCATTAGGAGGGATGATGGCACTGCCCTATTGATATTAAATAGAAATTCATTCATGCAAGCCTTTGGCTTATACAACACCATGTCTACCAGAATTGACATGACAAAGCAAAAATAGAGATATACTATGAAGCCTGGGATCGCTAGGAGCCAGTTGTTAAAACATATGTTAAAGGAAGTGAAAAATTATTTAGATCCTATGTCTGGGGATAGCCCATATTATTACAAGGATCTACACTTCTATATCAAATATGTTGCCTATGCCCTATGCAGAGTGCTGGGGATAGATGGTGATGCAGAAAAGATTGATGCAGGAATTTTGATGATGGTGTTGGACCTACAAGAGGTCCACTCCAATACTAGTTATGATTATATTCAACACATCATAGATGAAATGCATGAGGGTTTCATTGCTACCGAGAAGAGAATGAAGAACCCAAAGGAGAAGGAGCCCAAGTTTTTACATTACTCCGTTCTTATGCATCTCCTTTTGCATTTCAATTTTGTCATCATGGATGTTAATACATTAACCCCTTAGAGATTTTATCAGTCAGGACCAAATCCTATCCAATTTTGGGTGAGGGTTTGGAATTACACTTCTAGGGAGTGTGACTATTGTGCCTTTCATAATTGGATTGTGTATCCAATAGTACAAAGTTTGGGGACCAGCAGAACAAGAATCCCATTAAAACTTATACAATTTCTTAGGCTCTATGAATATACTGATAGCTGGGGTGGAAAGCATAACTGGGGTGACTTATTTTTAGAAGAAAATTACATAGTCATTAGGGTATATGGGTGTATTCACCCACCTCATCTACTACCATATTATGTACCAGCAAGGGTGGTAGCAATGGAATTCATAAGGCAGCTATTGTTGACAGACAACAAGCATTTTGCACCACATAAGAAGGGGACTTTGACCCCTAGGCAGTTTAAGATTTCTAACTTCACAATTGGCAAGGGTGCCATTAATGCAGTAGGTCAATGGTTGGAAAGGTACAGGATGGGGGTAGCCCCTTATAGATACATTGACCCAGAAGGTTTTATGGTAGGGGTAAGGATATTGTATACTCCTACAATCCCTAATACAAATGTCCACTGTGAATGCATTGAAGAAGATGCAACAAGGAATCTCTTGGATGAAGATGATATTCATACAAGAAGATCGAGGATTCAAGAATTGTTAAAACTTGAGAAGCAAATAAAGAGAAATGGGTTGGCTTTTGGGGGTTTTTACCCTGATCTCCCATATTTTGACAGAATTAAAGCCATGATAGACAATTATTATTTTCTTATAGAGCAACTGGATCCAGTTCTTGATAAGAAAGGTGCTCATACGCTTGATCATTCAGAGTCAGAATATAATAGTAGTAGTGACAGTGCTTATGCACGTCCTACTATGCATGCTTCATCACAGCAAGATATTGCTGAAATACCATAGTTGCAAGGAGCAGAGGGTCACATTATAGATTTGACATTTGCTACCCAACTAGATGATTTAGAAGAACCTGCTGCAAAGAGGCAAAAACTAGAAATAGGTCAGCCTTCAACTGAAGGGAAGAATAAGAAGAAAGATAAGGCTAAGGCCTTAGTACCTAGCAATAGGTTATATGATCATAACCTAAGCAAGGCAATTAGAGAAGGAAAGAAACAATAGCCTGATCTAGATGATCAGGTTGAAATGCCCCTTAAGGCATGTATTGATGAGAGATTGATTTATCAACAAGAGTTCTTGAATGATGATAATTTTGTAAAAATTGAGGAGTTTAAGGACTTCCTTAGATGGTACAAGAAAGAAAAAATTAGAGTAGAGCTGACAGTTGATGATCAAGAGACCATAACTAATGAGGCATTGGTGGCTTTGCAAAACTATGATCCTAAAAATGAGGATATTTCACCAGAGGATGCCAGGAAATTAGTATTGGGAAGTGGAATACTATTGGGTAAGGGTTGGGATTTAGCATCTGCCTTCATTATTGATCAAATAAGGAAACAACCAGACCTCAAGATGGTTAATGAATTCCAAATAGGTGATGTAATAAAAATATTTGGGTATAGCCCAAAGTCTCAGGCCTTTGCAATGTGGAGCTTGTGTCCAAAAGACCAAAAACCCCAAGTGGTGAACATTCAGGAGAATATGGTGGGAAATCAAATGGTCTGGACAATGCAAAATACAGGGAATTTAGAGATATCCCAAATCATGACACATTGGGATCACTTAAATGAAGACAAAAATAAGCAATTGTTTGAAAGGTGTAGCACATTGTTGGAAGAGACTAGTGCATTGGCAAAAGATAGAGAAATGTGTCGAGTGCAACTTTATCAGAGGGATCAGATGATAAAAAAATTAATGGAAGAATTGGAAACAAAGCCTGAAGTGATGTATGTACCACAGCCCTTGCAAATTGAAGATAAAGAAAAGTCTGAAGAGGTGGTTGAGGAGAAGGCTAAGGAAGAGAAAGGAAATGAGGTTGCTTTAAGAGCATTGAAAGGTGTGCTGCAACATAGAATTGATATTTTAAAAGATAAAGTTGATGTTATACTTAATGCTTATAACAAGTTGCCAGCTTTGCACACCGAGGTAATGGGGTATTTGTCTATCCTCAACCCCTATTTTACTAAGTGGTCTACTAGGGTGCAGTTATTTGAGAAGCTAGCATTATTGCAATCTCTGAGATCAGATGTGCCAGAGATAGTGACTGAAGTTGAAAATGAGATCAAAAGAGTTAATATTGCTCTCTCATTCTTTAAGGGAAAATTGAACCAAATTGAGGTAAAGTTAAGCCTCTTCTCTGATGATTTTAACATATTTATACCTTCCTTAAGAGGAGATGATGATCAAGTGAAGGCCTTAGATGCCTGGAGGGGTGAGTTTGACAGAAAAATGCCTAGTAATGAGGCATTTATTTCAGGAACTGATATTGATGTAGAAGGGTTCAATAAGATATTGGACAAAGCTTTCAAGGCAGAAACTAACATCAATAAGTTTCTATTAGACATAAAAATATCACTGATGCGAGATGGGACAGGCAAAAGGTCCAAATACAGAGTACTCAGGACTTCAAGTGGCCATCAGATGATGAAGTGAAAGTATGGGAGGTGATGACTACACCCAAGAAAAAGAAGCCAGTAGTAGAAGAAGAAATTTTGGATGATGAGTAGGGATGACTACTTGGTACCTCACCATTGAAGATAAAGAGGATAGTTATTGAAAAAGGAGAATGTAGCTAAATCTGAAAGATTGGTCATCCAGACTCAACATAATTGCTACCATCTACTATGTACACTATCAGATCAAGTCGCTAGATTGGGAGAAGAACAAAGAATATCTATTTTTATCTTTTTTGACTTGGTCATTCTATCGCTTCTTCTCTCTCTTTCTTTTTGTCTCTTCTGTAGTTTTAGGGTTAGGTTTTTTGAGACCATCTGAAGCTTGTAGCATCCTTTTGAAAAGGGATTCCAAGATGGTTCAAGAACTATATATATAGAAGAGATTTGTATTTTAAAAAAGGATGAAAATTAATGTAAAGAATCAGTCTTTATAAATTTGTGCCTGTGTTCTTTCAAGCTTCAAAGCTTTTCTTATGTATGAAAGAAGGATTACATCAATACAATACGGTGCAATTTTACTCTTCTTTATTGTTGTCTCTTTATTTCCTGTGTATGCTTTTTTATGTTAAGATTTTAAGGCAGTCTGAAGCATTTTGGTTACAAGGTGACTATCTAATTACTTGCAAGTTTCTTTGATGTAAAGAACTAAGTTTTGTGAGTAGCTTCAGGAAGCATATCAGTATTTAAGGATTTGATACAATATTTTAGAGGTAATCAGATAATTTGTAAGGCAACTTATCCTAATTGTAAGTAGGTTGTAAGGTAGCTTACAGTGTTTTGTTTATGTGAAACTTCAATCTTTTGACTCTGTAACCCAAAGGATAAGCACTGATCTAGACCTGGGTTTGATAATCTATCATCATCTAAGTTTTTAAGACATTCAAAATTATTCAAAACATACTTGTCACTAAAATATATGAGCTGAACTCATTAAGGACCTATGTCAGCAGGATAGTGTCAACTTTATTGATTCTTTAGAGAGTGAATCATTAGGTTATCCCTCCTAAGGACAAAAGGAAGAAGGATGTAAATCCTTGACTCATTGGCCTATGTTATCACAACCATATCCTGGCTTACAGTACTTTGTTTCAAACTAGTCATTGCAATCTCTAAATTGTTCTATAAGTTATTATAGTAAGGTTTTTGGTTCATACTGAGTGAATGAAACAATCCACCAAATACAGAGACTGAGATATTAGTAATCTTTAAAAGGTAAAACCTGCCTGAGTCTGTGGAGCTCAAAAATGAAGAAGGATTTTATCCAATCCTTAGAAATTAGTCTTTCTCTTGCCTAAAAGAGGTTGCAACTGAGTATACAAGGTATACTATCATCATTAGGTAAGTGTTGCAAGAAAAAGAACTAACAAATTGGCGACTCTGCTGGGGAAAAAGAGATTGCAGAGTCTTGTTGAAATATTCAGAAATCTTTGGTGTTTTGCAGTTTTAAAATTTTAATGCAGTTGAGTTGGCCCATCCAGGTAATCTGGATATCTGGCACTTAAGAGTTTAAACTTGTTTTCAAGCCATATTTAAGGTTACTAGTAAGGTACCCTCTTGAGAAGTATTCATCCCAAGTTTTTTGGGTGGCGACTCTGAAAGGAACATCTCTGTGATTAGTGCAAAAAAAATAAATGTCTTACAAAATGAATACTAGGTCAAGAGTAAGAATTGACCCAGAAAGGGTATTACATGAAGAAATACCATCATCCTCAAGAGTTGGAGTCTCTTGGAGAAAAAAAGGAAATCAAGTTGATATGGATGAAACTCCTTTAAAAGGTGAAGAGGTAAATATCAGGAATGATATGAATACTATTCAGCACTCTCATGATGGAAATACTTTAGACTATGAGGAGGCTTCTGAAAGTGTATTAGACACACCCACACTCACTTCTACTTCAAATGAAAGACAAGAGATTACTACACTGATTTCAGATTTAGAAGATGTCACTTCTGATATGTTGGCCAATGAAGAGAAGTTTATTTTGAAGCAGCTTGCCTTAGTCCAACAAATGAAAAAGGAAAGAGAAATAAGAAAGAAAAAGAATGATGATAAGGCTCTTGATAACAATAGAAAAAGACTTCCAAAACACAAAACTATGAAAGAAATAGAGAAGTCTCAAAAAACAAAGAAATAACATTCACTCATAAAGCTTCTATTTTAGAAATAAATAAGGGTAAACAAAATATCGGTGAACATAGAGATCAAGAACCTAAATTTTAGAAGCCTATGGTTGAACAAATGTCCAACTTAGAAATTGATTTAGAAAAATTGAGAATTGAAAAAGAAACCATGGAAAAAATGTTGGAAAAAGCCCAAATGGAAGCTGCTACAATTGAAATGAAGAAAAAGATAGATTTTTTACAATCTTCAAAGT
>MU227549.1:3704189-3730434 GCA_018584345.1 Thuja plicata
GTGATATAGGAGAAAAGCTCCCAAAGTTTGCTGGTAATAATGTGATTTCTTGTGAAACACATTTAAGGAAATTCATTGACTTTGTTGATGACTTAAATATCACCCATGAAGATGTACTAATGAAGTTGTTTCTTCATTTCCTTGTTGAAGATGCAAGAGAATGGTTTAGAAGCCTTCCTAATGGCTCTGTTGTTTCCATGGATGAGTTGATTGAATTATTTAAAGATCAGTATGGAGACAAAAAAAATAAAGGCTTTTTATTGAATGAGTTCAATAATATCAAGAAAATTTACAATGAAGAAGTTACAGAGTTTAACACAAGATTTCAAAGAGCTATGCATAAACTATTCCAGAAGATAAAGATAGATGAAGAGGTTTGTCTAGTAGCCTATTTAAATGCCTTTGATTCCAAGATGGGATATACTCTGAGAGATAAGAACCCTAGAACACTCACTGATGCTTATAAAATAGCAGTCACTATTGAAATGAATAGAAGAGTGTCTAGTAAATTAAATAGGAGAGATGATGCAAGGTTTAGCAAGAGTAATCTGAAAGAGATAGAATACAAAGAATATAAGGCTCCTTAGAATAATAGACCTTCTTACAATACTACTTATAATCCTCAGAATAGAATGCAAAATCATCCATATGGAACTCAGTTCAAAGATGGGAAGCCTGTTGTTGTACCTAAAAGGGAAAGAATAGACAACATAACTCCAGATCCCCTACATAGAAATTCTGTCCATTTTTGCAATGAGGAGACATGGTGTGAAGCTTGTGATGCTCCTCATAATCCTGATTTTTGTTTTGTCTCTTTGGATTTAAAGACAGGGGAGGGATAGGAAAGGGATGAGGGGGAACACTGTGATTATATTATGACCAACACCTTTTCATGCCATGATGTTGATTCAAACAATGAAGAGGAGAATCATGGCTCCTATGTCTCACAAAAAAGGATTGAGAATCATCACCAACAAATTTTGTCTGATAGTGAGACTGATGAATTTGATGATAGTGTAAGATGTTATGCTCAAGATGGTTAGGATGTTCCACTCATAAGGAAAGCTTTAGATGAAGAAAATGCTAGAATTACTGCTAAGTTAGTGAATAAAGCTAGAATAAATTACCACCTAAGGAATAGGGTGGTAGGTGATTAATTACGGCAAAATCAAAATTTACTTCTTTAATTCTGATCAAAGAACCCAATTGAAAATTATAGATTGTATTGGGTGTAAGGGTGGTATGCTCCCAAAAACTTATCTCGGGCTCCCTCTCACTGTTAAGGAAGTCTCCAACCCTTTTTGGAACTCTATACTTAAAAGAATGTAGAAAAAATTGGCTGGATGGAAAGGCAAGGTACTAAGTAATGTGGGAAAGATTCAACTTCTGGTGGTGGCCCTCTAAGGAATACCGGTTTACTTTCTATCCCTTTTCAAAATCAATGACATAACTGCTGAAAAACTGGAAAAAATCCAAAGGAACTTCCTATGGTCTGGAATGAAGGAAAAGACTAAAATGAACCTGATTAGCTGGGAAACAATATGCCAAACAAAGAAGGTGGGAGGACTGGCTGCAAGAAAAATATAAGATCTTAACATGGCACTAATTACAAAACTTGGGTGGCAACTCTTTCAAGGTAACTCTAGGTGGTGCAAAATTCTGAAGGCCAAATACTTCTTAAATGACCAATTTCCCATGGGCCAAAGCTACCCCAGTGAGTCTAAATTCTAGAATTTCATGGTGAAAAATAAAGGTTCCCTCCTCTGAGGCTTAAAATGGGTGGTTGGTGATGGAAAGAAGATAAATTTCTGGGAGGACTGGTGGGTAGGACTTAAACCTCTTAGTAAAAATAATCTGCGTCTCCTTAGAGATCGTTTGACTTCTCACTTTGGGGACAAAGTCAGTGACTACATTTCTTAGGATAAGAAATGGAAGAACCTTGCTAATGCTTATCATGACTAGGAGTATATCCCAAACCACATTATGGAACTTCAGAAAATGATTGCTATGATCAGGATCCCCTTCTCTCAAATTGTTGACAAGGCTATGTGGTGCCACAACAAATCAGGGGAGGTCATGATCAAATCTGCATACCATGCTAACATTAAGGCTCTAGCTGATGAGATGAGTTGGGAAAAGGTGTGGCTCCCCCAGCTCATTCCCAAAATTAATTTCTTTTGGTGGACCGCTCTTCACGGGAAAATCCTTACGTTAGACAACCTCCAAAAATGGGGGGTTCAGGTGGTTAACAGGTGTGTTCTTTGTTAAATGTAGGTAGAATCTAAAAACCATATTCTTATTCACTACCCTTATGCTTCTCAGGTGTGGGGAAAAATTATGAGCAAAATGAAGCTGGACTGGGTCTTTTTGGAGCACTTAGAGCAATTCATTAATAACTGGGGTCAAATTGCTAAGCATCCTCTTATTTACATCTGCATGTTTGCTGGGGTCTATGGAAGGAATGAAATAATTGGATTTTTAGAGGAGAAGACAGTAATGTTGAAGGTACAGTGTGGCTGATTGTGAATCTACTGAAGGAAAATTTGGATACCTGCCGCTGGAAAATCCCTCACCTGCCCCCCCAAGGACTAGAGTGTATGATAGCCAAGGAATGGGCTCTTCCCACTTCATTCTATGTGATGGACAACTCCAAAATTCTAAAAAGACTAAACACTAAATGGTCTCCCCCTGAGGAAAACATAACTAAGCTGAACTTTGATGGGGCTGCCTCTAATGGCATTGCTACAGGAGGTAGCATTCTTCATGATCATAATGGTCACCTTATCTTGGGCTATGCGGTCCACCTTGGAATGGGATCTAACAATTTGGCTGAGATGACTACCCTCCTATGGGGTCTCAAGGTGGCATCTAATATAGGGATTAAAATATTAATCATAGAAGGTGATTCTAAAATTGTTATCGAGCTGGTTAAAGGGAACTATAATACTGGCTAGATTTTGGAAAATGTGTTGCATGACATCTATTCACTACTCCCTAGGTTTGATGAATTCATCCTTTAGCACATTTACCATGAAGGCAATGTGGTGGCAGACATGCTAGCAACCTTGGGTTTTGTGGTGGATAACTTGAGATGTTGGAGAAACTTAAACTCCCTACCAAAGCATGTTATTCGGCTTGTGGAAAAAGAAAGCAAATTTAATAATGTCTGACAAGGCTGATGTTGATTGGTTGAATAAGTCGGCGGGAAAATTCACAAGATTCCGCATCATTTCAAATTTTATAAGAGATACATGGTGTATTAATATTAATTATTGTCAGCTTGAAAGATGGGACATCAAAGCTATTTTTAGAAAGAGTACGAGATTTTTCAAATTAAAAGAAGACGTGGAGCTTAACATGTGCAAGAGAAAGAATGAAATGACTGATGGGATTAACTAAAACATCAAGCCTTTGTGGCCTTTAAGGAAAAATCATTTCTTGATATGCAAATCTTATTCACTCATATCGGCAAACCATGTGAATAGTACGGGCCTTATCTGTGAGAACACATAAATTTTTACCACCTAGTTTTGTGGTTGGAGACAAAAGTGCTACATCTGTTGGGTTTTTTTCTCCGCTTTGGTTAGGGTTGTGCTAAAAAAAGGAAGGGAAGGTGGGATGTTAGTACTAAGGAGGAAGACTTGCCTGAATACATCTTAGAGATGGGCGGAGACATGGTGCAGGTGGAACCCGCTAGGATCGAGGATAACTTAATAAAAAATTGGTGCATTCTTAACTACCTCAAGGAGGGCAGTTTCTTCCCTTTCATGAAGGTTATGGGTGGTAGTGATGAACTGGTCTCGCTGCAGCTGGTGAAAACTTGGAATGAGCATAAAGTAACTATTAATGGAATAACATTTGAGATTAATGAGGAGGTGATCGCGCAAGACATGGTTCTCTCCATAGAGGGGAAAAAATGGAAGAAGATCACCAAAAGCTAGGATGACACCCATATGAAACAATTCTTTAAAAAAGTGGAGATTCCTGAATGCTTTAGGGGAGGATTCAACAGATTATCACTGCCGGACCCATGGGATTATATGTGCCTCATCCTGATGAAGTACATCACTCTAGAAGGTCACTTTGGCACCTGTTACAACTACCATTTCCCTCTCCTCAACCACTTTAGGTACAATGATTCCATATCCTTTCCATTTTTCCTGCTCCATTCTATGGAAGCATCTATTTTAGATGTTAGAGAAAAAATGAAAACTAGGCAGAATTATTGTATCCTCCATCAGGGCTTAACGCTTTGCCTTTATAATTTCCACTTAGCCCTCTGCCTACCTAGGACCATTTCTTTTCTTATCCCCACACAGCACTCTTCGAACCCTAATGAGCTTCAAGTCACGCTCTCCAACCCCATGACTTCCTCCAAAACCCTGATATCCAAGAAAAATAAATAGAGCTCTACCGACGGTGACCAAATCACCATTGATTGTTAAGGTGAGGAGGAGGAGAACAACAGCAGATGGAGATCTAACAGACTAGCTACTAAAACTAGATACAAGAAAAAAGTGGTGAGAAAGAGGTGTACTGAAGAGGAAGAAGATTCAGAGGAGGAAGAAGATATCAAGCAGGCTACAAGGGGGAATTCTAAAATGGGAAATAAAATTAAGGCCAATTATAGTCTCCCTTCCTACAACCTCTCCAATAGAAAAATATTTGAGGAGAAGAAAGAGGATTCCCAGATCCTAACCCCACAGTCCCCTAGCCCTCAGGTGGTTATAAACATAACCCCGGAGGACCCAAAAAAAATAGAGGTTAAACTGCCTGCTGCTGTGAGTGACACCCCCTTTGGCAATGCTGGTCCTTACAAGTTGTTTTCTGTCCCCAAGGTGGAGATAAAGGAAATAAGAGTGGAAATCAATAATCTCAGGGAAAGCTTCAACAAGATTGCGGATTTTTCTTTGAAGGTAATGCATGCATCTGCCAGCACTCTCCAATTCCTTCACATGGATAAATTGAACCCAGGAGGTGAATGTATGGAGGAAAAACTATACCAATTCCTTGTGGATGATTGGCTGAACCTCCTTTTAAAAGATGAGGAAGGTAACCCCAATTAGCCCCCTCCTTTTTTGTCTATGATTAAGCTTTTTGACTGGAATCTCCAGATGGGCGTGGTTGGCCTTTTTGATCTCTGTGTTAATTCTAGATTATGCTATCTGGTGTTTTATGTTGTTAATGTTAACTATGCCCTTGATTTCTACCATAGGCTGGTTTCCAACCTCATGGTGAGGTTTCGGCCTGTGAAGACTATCAGACTAGTTTTTACTGTTAATTTTTGTGTTCTATTTTTCGTTACTGTTAATATTAACTTTACTGTTAATCACTACCACAGGCTGGTTACCAACCTCATGGTGAGGTTGGGGCCTGTTACGACTTCCAAGCTGGTTATCAGCTCTGTGTATGAGTTGGGGCCTGTTGATTTTATTTCTTGGTTGTTGGTTTTCAAAATTGCCACAGGCTGAGGGTTTGCTCTGGGTGGTTTGCTGGTTTTCGCCACTTGTGCTGGTTTTCTGTTTGGGTCAGCCCCCAGTTTTGGCTACTTTTTTTAAATCAAAAACATTACCCTTATCCCATATAGTATCATAAAAGAACATTATGGTCCATCAAACATTGCTGTAAAACATAAATTCTTACTCTTACATGGATTTTTTATTGATCCAATATCTATGGTTAATGTTATTATTTAGGAACATCTTAATACATAATAATTGCATCAAGAAACATATGGTCAATGAGGGTACTTTATTAAGGTAGATGGTGGTTTGATTTCATCCTCCACAAATTTCATCACCCTTTGTGTTGTGGGTCCACAACACACACCCCATTTTTGGTCCTCTAACCATGGGGACCCCCCTTTTTTTGCCTTTTGGATTTTTGGTCTTGTGTGCCCCCTTTAGTCTTCACTCCATCAGTCTTAGAGGAATGGGTGTCAGCATGTTAAAATAAGGAAAAACACCCTTTTTGGCCTTTCAACATTTCAGAGGACCATGGTACTTTGAAATACCGAAATGGTCGAAAGGCAAAAATTGGCCCTTTTGGTGTTTTTGGCCTTCAAAAACACTGAAAGGCCAAAGGTGTCTACCTTAAGACATTCAGTGTTTCAGACCCTAAAAACACTAAAAGTGTTGACATAGGGCCCACAAGTTATAATTTGTAAAAGGGCCCTAATTCGAAGTCACTTCGCATTTTCAACTCTGAACTCCTCAAGAGCTCGTGACTTTGCCATTTTTTCCCCGTGCCTCCAAGCTCCTTTGTGTCATCTTCCCCAAATCATAGATCCTATAAGTTAGGTTTCTTCTCTTTTTTGTTTCATGGTTTCATTTTCTTTTCTTCCCTTCTCATGGTTTAGATTTTAGAGTTTTCTCTCTTGGTGCTTTCCCGGCCTAGGGCGTGCAGGTTTCCCTTTCCTTTGGTCTCTTGGGACCCTTGGCACCTTCGTCATCTAGAAAGGAAGTCCCTCCTTGTCGGGATGGGTCTGTTCCCTTTCAATTTTTTGTGTTAGGGTTTTTATTTTTTAGTCATGATCTTTATCAGAGGGTTTCTACAATCTTTATCGCAGGTTTTCGGCCTCCAAAAGGCCAAAAACTAGGTCATGTTGTAGTCTCATCATTTCATAGATTCAGTCTTTTCAACATTCCATACATCTGAGAGGTCCAAAATTATGACAAGTCTGAATCCCTAAAAGGCCTGTCTCACTCCTGACGGTTTCAGAGATTTGGCCTTTTCAGTGTTTTGGACCTCAAAAATGCCCAGAATTATGACAAGTCTGAACCCCCAAAAGCCTGGGTCTTCAAGCATCATAATTTTGGATTTTTGGTGTTCGCAAAACCTTCAGACTTTCAGATGCCAAAAGGTCTGAAGAAACTCGCTCTTTAATAGTGGCTTTTCCCACTTTCGGTCTTTTCACCCTTGAAAGCCGTTTTTGGTGCCTGAAACCCCAAAAGGGCCAAAAATGCAAAAAACCTACATTCCTAACTACTTAGAGATTTTTTCCTCTATTTTCATAGATTAGTTAGCTTTCATTTAGTTTTTCCTTTAAATAAGATACTAATACTTGCATGTTTCATTACAGGAGTGCCTAATAAAAAGACTACGTCACCCATGAAGTACTTGTACAAGGGGAACACTCTCCCTTTAAAAATTAGCAACAAGCATATTGAAATCACTAATACTGATATCGGAAATGTTGATTGGGATGAATTCCTAACAAAGTGTGCCCAACCAGTTAGGAGATCAGAGGATTGTACATCCCTGGTATTAGCGGGACTGGTCAGCGCATTAGCATACCCAATGTCTATGTCCTCAATTGGACTGATCATGACCCTCACAAACCATTACAACTCTAACAAAAGTGTGGTTCAGAATGCAGAAGGCCAAGTGGTATTGGATATTAGGCTAGAGGTCACAGAGGATGTTTCCCACCTCCACAAAGGTGTAGACAAGTTCGATGAATTTTTCATAGAGAAGGGAAACTTGTGGTTCAGAAACAAAGGAGAAGAAGCTTATGAAATAATCAATAACCACTACCTCAGGAAACCTCACCCCAAAAATAAGTTGGAAAAAATAGACTTAAGGAGAGGATATATGAAAGATGACATCAAGGAAGCCATAGCAATGCTAAGCTGAGTATATGGGTTACCGCAATCATTCCAACTGGAGAATTGGATGATTATCCTGATAGAAAGTCTCAGAGGCCACAAGGATAGGATCGATTGGGGACCATCATCAGTGAAAAGTTGGATGAACAGATGGTGGCAGTGAAACACAACCCCAAGATTTATATGAGTACTTATGTGGTATACCAATTGGTAGCACGATAAGATTACCCAAGACTCATGAAGAGGGGAAACTTAAATGATCCTAATTCATGGCCTCACATTGTGTACCGCCAACTAAAGAAAAGGGAAAAAAATTTAGAAGACAACCTAGACTATAGGATAGTCAACGACGCCTTCATTTCTACAATCATCTGGTCCATTGAGCATGATTTTTCAAAAAGGATGTTGGAAGAAGCAGCTACCAAGGTGAGGGCCATAGGGGATTATAACATATAATTTAGAACATTCACTTACATTCAGATAGCAGGATCAACTTTGAAACCAAAATTTTTTTGTGAGTTATCCATATGACTGGATAATATTTTTGGAGATGGCTTGGCAACTTCCAGAAGCATATGAACACATAAAGGACAAGAAGAAGCACTGTTGGTATTTTCCCATCTCACTGGGACCATATACCCTATAGGATATGAAGGTTTGTAAATCTTTGTCCTTTGAATGGGATGATTGTCTCCTATAGCTTAACAAGATAGTGTGACCTCATTTTTACCTGATAGGTACTTAAAGATACATTATTGGCAACTTTTACCTTCACAAACAACACTTGGAGGATCACTAGATGAACTTTGTTGATGACCATGCGGTCAAGATCCAGGAATATTGTAGAATGACTCTCACCCTGGCCAAGGAAGTCATAAAGACTCCTATTCCCCCAAAATTTTGGGAGCATGATTTAGATGAGGTCTTGGAGGCCATCTATATAGATGAAAATATATATGACAGGCATATCATGAACCCAAAAGTTGATAAGGATGAAAATGATGAAATTGAGTTCCAGGCAAGACATGTGATGAGAAAAACATGAGAATGGATTAAGAGGCCCTAAAAGATGAGCCCAATACATGTGAAAACATTGATGGATCCACGCAAGCAAGTGGATAAATAGCATGAAGAGAATAGTACAGTGTCCCAATACAAGAAGGCACCACCGAAGAAGCGAAGCACGGTATACGACCATGAACATGTAGTAGAGTATGGGTAAAACCCAAGGCCCAAGGTTCCTAGGACAAGAATGACTAAAGACAAATAAATCCTCTGACAAGGCTAGCACAAGTTGCACCAGATGAAGGACCTTTGCAATTATAAATCACATAGGAAGACCTGCATGAAGAGGAAGAGGAAGAGGTCCCTCTAGTCAAAAGGAAAAGGTCCTAGAAAAGGAGAAAGATGGAGACAAGTAGGAAACACCAAGAGGATTCTAAATAGCAATACAATCCCTTGGATGCTCTTGGATCAGATGAATTCCAAATATAAAATTTTGAGGGTCTCAAAGGTTTCTTGGACCTAGGCCAGGACACCCCAGGTTATGCAACTAGTTACGAGGTAGGTGGTCCTTCTCTTTTTCAACTATAGTTAATCCTAACTTTGCCTCCCACTCAATTTACTAATCAAAATCCAAATATACCCATAGTAGGAGAGAGATCTAAAGAAGATCAAGTGCTTGGGAATCAGGAGTCTCCAATCACCCAAGGGATAAATACTAATGAGCCTATAATAGAAACGAATATTGTTACAATACCTCTTCACATTCCTACCCCACCAACTACTCTTCCACCTCCTATTCCTACTCTGGCACCGTTTCCCCAAACTCCACCAACTACTCTTCCACTTCTAATCACAAATATCCCAACACATACTCCACCATCATCAAGTCCTTTAACTTGCCACATCTAGACCCTGGGAGGATCAGGAACAGTATAGGCTGTGTCACTTTTTGAGACCACCTTAAAGGTCATGACTAGCCTCAATACCGAAGCCTTAGTTAGTTCCTCAGGAGAAGAAGATAAAGGCCAGGAAAAACAAGATGAGGCGATGGAGGAGGGAGACAAGGTAGAAGAGGAAAGGGAGAAGGAAGAAGAACATCAAGGAGAAAGGAATGAAGGGGAAAAAAGACAAGAACAAGAAGAAGGGCTAGATAAACAGGTGACTCCAGGGTCTCAAAATTTTGATTCAGTTCTTCAAGTTACCCCATATGAGTCGGTCACTGCATCTAGTAAGGCCACATGGTTTACTAAAGAAATCCATCTAAGGAGAATAACTTATACATATGATGATGAAGGGGATAATACTAATATGGCATCCTTAGGGCAATATTTTCATCAGACAAAGGTCATATTACTAGCACGGACAATGTCCTATGTCACCCAAGATGCTAGGGGGCACTGGAAAGCACAGTTTGCAGTCCCATCTGCTAGCATCTCCCAGATGCAAGAAACCCCAGAAGACTGTACATTTAAGGAGGTATATTTTGGGGAACCCACCAGGGAAGGGAGCAAGATACTAGTAGCCTTGGGGCTCAAACATGCTCTCAGGTTTGTGAGTAAAGATGAAGAAACCATAAAAACCTTGATGAAGAAGAATGAAGCCCTGAAGAAGTTCATTTAGAAAATAGTTGGCCCTATTGATCCCAATTGCCAAGAGGCCTCATTACAGGAAGTGTTAGATAAGAGAAACACCCCATACCTCCCGACAGGGATAACACCATCCTTGATCAAAGCAAGTGGAGCTTGGAAGGAATATTTTGACCAATACGGGGAAGGTGCTATCAAGAAAATATTCAAACCCTATAGGGTCATTCTAATAGAGGCTATAAATTTGATTGATTTGATGACAAATGAGTCTGGCCTTGAGTCTGAGACTAACAAATGGTGAGCTTCCATCCAAGATTTACAGATCATTAAAAAAAAACACTTCCAAATTTTGGTAAAGGTATATGAGGGGGAGGAGCTATACAATTTTGAGACTTGGATCAATCGCATGACCAAGATAACCAGTGTTTATGAAAGATGGAAAGCCTCCATATTAGATACACATAAAGAAGTCTTGGAATGGGTGGAGAAAATAGATGCTTTTTTTCACAAGGATCGACCTTGATTTGTACTAGGACAAAGCTAAGCACATCTTACGACCATCTAAAGAAGTGGTCCAACAATTCAGGGACATTATGGAAAGCATGGAAACTAAGGAAGCATTACATGAATTATTTCATTCAAAAGAGGAGATGACATAGATGACAAACCATGTAGAGGAGATGTAGTTCTTTTCTTCTGAGCTAAATACCTTTAAACAAAAGAAAGAATGAAAGGTCAACAAGGTAAAATGGAATAAGATAAACTACAAGGAAGTTTCAGAGGTCATACATAGGCTGTGAGCCTCACACCTAGAAGTCTTCCCAGATTGAGCCCTTAGACCACAATGAATTTTTGAAGAGGAAAATTTCCAACACTTAATCAAATTTCCTATGGTATATTTTGATCTTTTCACCTTTTGGCCCTTGTAGGACATACAAAAGTCTAGTCTTTTAGCCTTTCCTCCCTGCAACCAGAATAGTTTTTTCGGCCTTTTGACCTTCTAGATTCTTCACCCTTTCGACCCTCTAGATTCTTCAACCTTTTGGCCTTCCAATTCCTTGGCCTTTTGTAATTCCAAATATTTTAGCCTTTTCGGCCTCCGACAAGTCCAAAATTCCAACACTTAGAAATTTTGATACTAAAAGTTTCGGAGTAGAGGTCGAGGTCTAAAAAACTGGGTGTTTCCAGCGAGATCACATTTTGGCACACCAGTTGAACTCTAGATCATATTGATGGTGAAAATGCATTTGTTTTGAAGGGAGTAAGGGTCCCCTATAAGTCTCCACCGCTCGAAGAGCTTCTAGATGAAGATTCCAAGAAAGACTCCAAGTTTTCATAAGAAACTCTCTCTCTCTCTCTCTCTCTCTCTCTCTCTCTCTATCTCTCTCTCTCTCTGCAAGTTTGACCCTCCTTGCATGGGAAGACTAATTGTAAATGGATTCATGGATCCATGCGAGTTATCTAGTATTAGTTAAGAGTAGTTTCCCTTTCAGAAAAGTTTTAGTTTAATTTATTATTCTCTCTGATGACCTAAATTCAAAATTCAGAGTTGTAGATCAAATTCTATATATTGTAATCACAAATCAATGTAAAGGGTGAGATTCTTAATACAATAAAGACATACATTTGGTGCTTCATCCGTGGTGTGTAAATTGCTGCTACCTATGCAAAATTATTGAATGTATTGTTGCATTATTCATTATTTTCAAATAGCATCTTGTTTATTGTGCTTCAAATTCATGTTTATTTAAGTTGGAGTTTGCAATTTTTTACTTTACCTTGTTGTGACGAATGCGTGGAAGAAATTATTTTTGTGCTTAACAATAAATCTATGTCGTGGGTGTGCACATCTTGGTGGCTTCGTGATTTGATTGATTTTTAATATCTTGCATGAGTGAATACATCTTCTCTCTAAATGATTGCATTGGTGGGGTAGTGAATTGTGACTTGGTCTGATTTATGCTTCGCAGGTTTTACTCCAAATCTCTCCCATCATTCTATTTTCAATGAATGATTTATAATGGTTTATGTCTGTAGGACTTCATTTTCAGTCATTTTCTTATTTCTCGTTACACTACTCTCTACTATCTTCCATCTTTTAATTATGAAAATCTAACATCTCAAAAAATACAAAATTGCATTTTATTTATCAAACCCCCATTTTGTTAAAATGGAAAATACTAAAAAGAACTAAATTTTTTTGCAGTTTGATGTCTTGAACAAACCAGCAAAGGCATCCAAGTGAACAATTACATTTATCTTCAACTGAGTAACCAAGCAGGTTGTGACCTGACCCTGGAGAACCTTGGGAATAACCTCATTATTCTCTGAAGAGAGGAAATTGAATTTTTGAGATCCTAGCAAGTTGTCTTGTGTCAAACCAATGCTCAACACTTTGTACATAAGTTTGCTCTAATTTCTTAGAGGTTATATTTTCCATTATCTCTACCTCAAACAATTTCATTTGACGTTTGTTCATCCTTGGTTAATATCAATGAAGTAAGTCACATGTAGCATTCATAAGCCTTTGAATTTTTTTCACAATGCGTGAACTATATACGTAACATTTTCAATCTCTTAGATCATTAATAGAACTTTACTATTGATAATTTTCAGCATAAAAATCCAATCAAATGTTTAAAGGCTATAAAAAATTTAACTTTTTGTTGGTTTAAAATTTCAAGCATCGTTTCAATTTCTTTCCTCAAGGATCCTTGGTCATATATAGATATGAAAGTATCTTTTCTTACTCCACATCCTCCTAGACTAGGACTTCATGATACTCCTAAAATCCATCCCATATATGTTGTGGTTCTACCTATAAAATTCTATTGTGGAAATAAAGATAAATTCATAGCATAATCTATTTCTCAAACTTTAGTGGTTCCTTTAATTTTCCCTTCTATAAAAACCAAAATTATTGTTTTGTCATCCTTAATATTATTATCAAGCTTCAAAAAAATAATCTATGAAATGATCATGTGATATAATACTAGGAAAGATACTTCACCAATGCTCATGATCTTTCTTCTAAACAAAACTCATCTCTTATGCAATCAAATGTTGATATTATCTAGCTTTCACATACTTTTCCTAATCCTAGTTAGGAATTTTTCCTTAAACAAACTAGGAAAAAGTTAATGTTTTTGATGTTAAATGATTCTTGTTCTTCTCCTCATCACATGAGGTCTCCTATTGTGATTGATCTAGATGATTATTTTCATGATAATATAAAAACTATTGATGATAATAATGATGATTTATCACCCAATTTTTTAAATATTTAACTCTAGCTCCTAGTGACACATATTATTTTTCATCATTATAGAATGCTCCTTTCTTGGTACTAGAAATTGACCTATCTATGAAACTATTCATAACTCCCTTATTATTTTTACCAAAACCTCTAAATGATGTTGAAAAAGATTGGGAGGTTGATGATTTTGTAGAATAGCCTATTCATATATTATATTCTTTCATTTGTTTTATTGCATCTAGTGTGATCCCCATAATGTGATTATTTGCATTTCATTGTCTTTTCAATCTCGTGTTCAATGAGCCTTGTTGCCTTTTTGGTAGAAACATATAAAGGTGCAAATACTATTGTAATATTGCTTTGTGTTTATCGTCATTCTTCTTTATGTTGTATAAATATTATGCCATAAATGTTATTTTGTGTTATCTCCTAGGGAAAATGCAAAGAAATGAGATCTTTTTCATCTCTTCATTGTTGACCAAAAAACATTTTTTGCTCATCTTATGTGATTTCCATCCATTGTGTTAGTAGTTAAACTATCATTTTGGATGACATAAAATTCCAAATAATCATACTTTATATAAATAACTTATCTAATCTGCACACTAAAACGAGATAGTAGATCCATTATGTGCTCTTTCGTGTCTTGTAACCATCACCTTTGATTTGTCTATGTTTTAGGTCATTTCACTATTGCAACATAATTTTATTTTGGATTCATGTATTCTACATTATATAAATTTCTCATACTAACAAATAATGAATCATTTTAATGTGGGTGCATACATTCCATTATATATTAATTTTTTTTCATATACCATGAAGTTTATTTTGCACACTTTGACAACACACCACGATATTAATAATGGAGGAGAAATGAATCATGGTAACTATTTTTGTGCATGACATCATGATGACCAGTTACAAAAATAAATATATCTCTAGTTATTACAATTGCGTCACTCCCTCCATAAAAACTATCCTCATGTTATCGCAAAATACCAATCATGTTTCTAACCACTTATTGTTAATTGGTATGAGAGAAACGTGGAAAAATTAAGACATGTAATTGAATTAATTTTAACAAGGGTCTATGATAGAAATAAATGAATTAATTGGGTGCTAGGATACAAAGGTAGGGTTTCTTGGAAAGCATACAAATAGGCAGTTGACTCCCCAAGCTCCATTCTCTAGAATGTATACGACCCATTGTAATGGAGTTTCTTTGTCTAAGAACTTGGTGTGAAGAAAGAGATAGAGAAACTATGCATAGAAGAGAAATTTTATGTAGATCTATAGAGAGTGGATATTTTGAGTCTCATTAATCTAGATAGGAGGAAGAGATGAAAATAAAGGAAAATTATGTGAATATATCAGTGTATATTCTTGACATTTTCTTGTAGAATTGCAATTCGCTACCATTTGTTTCATGGGAAAATACTGGATTTCATCCAAGCATTGAAATCTCTCTAGAAATAGAAATGGTAATTTTATTGGAGTTTATGAAGAAGAATGTGAATCTGGACAATATGATGAATTCTGCATCACATCGGTTATAATCTATTAGTATTTTTTAATTTTCTAGTACCAAATCACATAACTGGGATTTAAAGTACTTAGTGAAAGAACATAGACCCTTGGGAGAGTCCATAGGATAAATATAGTTGTCACAACCTATATGAGTTTATGAGATTGATTTTCTAATAATCCATATATTTCACTTGGAAAAATTGATGTGTCTACTATCACCTAGGTATGAAACTATCTTATTGTCCACAAGCACAAAATTTTATCAAGCACGAGTTCCTCCTTTTAAAAGTGTGTTTACTATGAAATTCTATTATGATTTCCTCGTTAGAAATCAACCTCTGATTCCTTCTAAGAAAAATTAGACTCAGATGCAAATTTATTATTTTCTTCAGCACAGACTTTTATTTGAATAATAAGAGGCTTTCCTATAATTGAAAGGAGTATTAAGATGTTGGTTTCCTTGCAAGACCTTTCTCTTCAATCTAGAGGTTACAGTTGGTGCGGGTCATATAGATGTGTAATTTTCCCCTTTAAATATTGATTTACTATTTTCATGGAAATGAGACAACAAATATTTGATTAGATCCTTTAGTTTTTTTTTTTGAAGAAAATTCCAAATCATATATATAATGTATAATTAATCAGAAAATATAGTTTGTGAGGATATTAAAATCACTCCCCCATATTATACCACGAGCATTTTCTTGAGAACATAAATGATGCAAAATAGTTGGGCAATACCCAGAACTGGAGAACCCTAAGCGGCTAGCACAGTCCTAGCTTTAGTAGGAGGATCTTGATAGTCTTTCTTCCCCTAGCCATTTGTATAGTCTAGCATAGGGTCTATAAGGGTCCACCTTTCTACATTATTCTTCCATCTCTTTCTGCTCCTTGCACGTTGAAATAGCCATGGATAATCTGGGAAGCTTAAACAAGGATGACCAACCAAAATCATCTCTCAAACCATGCCAATTTAAAGTAGCAGGAGGACCACCAACAAAAAAGGGCCACCCAGATGTGGAACCACCATGAGGTGGTGAAAAAGATTTCCATTAGGTGGAATCCCATTAAATTTTTGAGTGGCATCAAGGAACCTGTGAATGTTGTGTGTGTGAACCATCCAATGGTACCCTAGAAATTGTACAAGAGGAATTACCCTAATGTTGTAAAATATCTTGCAAGTGGGTCATTTAAAGAGCTACCTTTTTAGTCTGAAGTTGGATCTGTAACATCACATTATTATATATGCAAGCTATATAAAAAGTAGAAACTATAGTATTAATATCATAGTGTGTAAATAAACCCGCATTTCTAGCCTTCCATATAGAAAATAAGATTTCCATCCTGAAAGTATGTTGGTATTGGAGAAAAGGGACCAACAATCTAAGGGTATCACTAAAAAGAACTATATGGCACGAGAAAAATTCCGGTTGAAAGTGCCTAAAAAATCATTAATCCATACAGGTATTTATGATGATCCCTTATACAAGACCATAAAATATGCAGAAAGGATTTGGATTGAACACAAAATGGGCAGCAGGGATTTGGTATACCTAAATAGTGAATATTGGAGCCTAAATATTAACTTTGGAAAAAATACATTAGGAAAATTGTGTTATTTTGGGTTCTTTGATAGCAGAGAAGATAGTAAAAAGCTATATTCTCCAAGAAGAATGAGAGGACTACAAATGCAACCACTGATTAGAACTTGAGCCATATAAAAATATGGAGAGAGCCATCGATAACCCTGTCGAGGTTTATATCTCAAAATCGCGTCTCTGGGTACCATCACCAATCTTTCCACTGATGTTTGATGCTAGAGATTACTATCATATGAAAAAATTCCACTAGTAAAGTCAAGATGAGGAGGTCATAATTTTTATTATTTTGGTGAGTCAAGAAAATTGAACTTAAAAAACCTCCCAAGCTTCTAAGGATATTGTCGGCCTGAAAAAAAATCTATAGGGGTTTGAATGCCTAGCTTCTGAAAACATGGAGAAGGGAAATCTAGAAGACAAGAAAAAGGAAGCCCTTGTACCTCAATTAAAGGAGGCCACCATAGATTATCCTAATTGGAAGATAGCCAATCTCGAAATCCTAATCGTTCCTAATGAAGCCATGGTTTCATTGCTTCCTCAGTGCATGAGATTTCTTTAGGAAAAAAAGAATCCTCAATTTGTATATGTTCTTCAAAGAGAATAAGGTTCTAAAAGCTAATCCCCTTCTAAGCTAGGTGATGTAAAGGAAACCTAGAGAAAATACAGTGACAAAGGATATTTTTCCAACCCTCATTTCCTAAAATAGAATGAATAACCCATTTGATGCACACTACTTGTTCTTATTTCTAGGTGGAGAAGAAGCTAAGGTCTCCATAATCTTAGGGAAGGAAACAATAGTCCTAGGAACTCTATGGAAACCATCTTTCTCTGTGTTTGAGGCCCAAAGTAAATCTTACAACAGTTTCAAAAGAGTTTTGTATGAATATTTGGAAGGTGCCCGGCATGAGGAATAATAAACATGTATATCTAAACAAGGACTTTTGAATAGATTTTAAATTTCCCAAGGAAGGAAAGAGGCTTTGTCAACCATTAGGCCAAATTTATCTCAATATTTGAACTAATGATATTCCAAAGCTCAGTTGCGGAACCATGAAAGGAAAATGGAATTTCCAGAAAAAAAAAAAAACTTCCCCATGGTGAATCCATTTCCAGTCATAATGGAGAGTCCAATCAGATGCTCAGATGAATGATTTTGAATAAAAAAGGAGTTTTTGTTATTGAATAGTTGAGTGAGGAGCCAAAAAAAAGGTTTCTAAAAATTGAATTCCACTCTAGATATTTTCTTTATCCTTAATAAGGGTGAGGAAAGAATCATTACAAAAGTCACCATTCACAAGATGAGATGTTAGTTTGGAAGGGAATTTCCTTAAATCCTACCTACTAAGATAGAAAAGGAAATAAAATGGCCAAATCCTTCAGTAGAAAGAACACAAATGGACAGAGCCAGACGGAAACCTTAAAGGATAGACCAATGCAAGACAAAAGTATGAGATTGTTTTCAATTAATTTTAATATAAGTAGATGCATCAACAAATAATATTTAATTAGAAAGAATAAAGTGAGAGCCAAATCTAAGTGCTTTAAGCATGGCTAAAATGAAAGGCCATTCAATATGGTATTAACTTTTGGAATTATAAATCTTAAGGAAAATGGCATTATGGTTAGATCATGAAGGCCACTCCATGCCCTCTCAACTAGCTATAATATTATCTAGAATAAATCTAGATTGGATGAAACTCGTACGGTCTGGGCACACAATTTGAGGAAGAAGGTGGAAAATTCCTAGAGAAAGAACCTTGACTATAATTTTTTAGGATACATTCAACATGGTGATGGAGTTTCTATTCAAAATATCTTTAGGATCAAAATATTTAGGTATGAACTTAATATTATTGCCTTTATTAATTTCTTTTCCTAAGGAACCATTTTGAAAAGATTCTATATATATATATATATGATGTAAGTCAGATCACACACAATGCCAAAGAGTTTATAGAAATCACATGGAATCCATCAAATCCTAGGGATTTGTCATCTTCCATGTAATTTTTTGCTTCTGTAAGGTCTTCAATAGTCAATAGTTGATCATAGAAGGCCCATTGTGAATCAGAAAGTTGATAAGGAACAACTACTAGGCAATCTTCCAAGGCTTTATGACTAGCTGTTGTAAGTGCTTGAGTAGTAAAACCATTTAGTAATGATTATCAAATGCTTGAAGAATGTCTATGAGTTTTTTGAGAAGTGAAGTGTATTCCTTAATCTGTTTAATACCTCGAGAGGAATGTTGAAGATGTAGAGTGGAAAAAACATTTTGATATCTTGATCTACAACCTTTAACCAGTGCACAAGTTATTTAATTTGAGCACATGTAGTTTTATAGCTATCAATAAATTTCTTCTAATGAGGGAGAGTACAAACCTTTAACCATAAGTCTGTTTAAAATGAAGAGATTCCAAACTCTCTATAGCGGCATGAATTTCCTTGGTAGTTTGTGTATAAGACTACCAGTGGAATTGAGCTAGTTGTCTCCCATAAAAGCACAAGAAATTATTTGTTCGATGAAAAACATCATTCCAGCAGAAAATCCAACATGTTGGTTGAGAGGAAATGATTTCAAATTTGAAATCTATTTGATGTGGGATAGTATAGGATGATGACTCAAAAATGACATGTGAAGAAAAAAATGAGACTTAAAGGAACATAGCAAGATAGTAAACCATTTAATTCAAAATTTAATCAAAAATTGGACTGACAAAGTTACATTAGGAAATGTAAAAACTAACAAAAGATCATCTACCTCAAATGAGGAAAAAGATTGAGTGGAGATCATGACATGATAAGGACATTTCAATACTCAATTAGGACTAGCCTAGGACTTACTTCAAGTATGCTACACCACATGCTGAAGGCATTGGTTGATATTTGGAATAGGAAAACCTAATTTATAACACATGTAGAACCAAACCTTTAGCTCACTAGGCATCCAAAAAAATGGTGAAATGTCATCCTTATCATAAGCCACGTCAACCATATTAAATTCTCCACACAAAACCTAGGTGATAGGAGGTAATGGGTCATCCATCCATGACCAAAGGTGAGTTGTCTCCACCACATCATTGGGAACATAGACATTAATTATCCCAAAGGAAAAACTATTAACTTTTAGGAGGGCCCAAACTAATCTATACATGGGGTTCTCACCGTGACCAATAATTTTATATTACATGATGAGACAATTTATTGTCTCTATTTTATCTTATTCTTGAGACTCTATTTTTAACATTACCAAGACAATTGTGGACCTATAACTATTTGAATTTGTGTTAAAGTACACTTATATATATATATATATATATATATATATATACACACACACACACACACACACACACACACACACATTGATATAGCTATATTACAGTACTTCACATAGCTATCAAAATATGTGTTCTAATATTTGGATTAGTTTGACTAAGTTTACTTGTATACATTTCTGCATGATTAACTAACCTGCTAGGAAGAAGAAGTAGCTTAAGGGTGGTTGATAGCCTGAAGAAGAAATGTTGAAGTCCAACTGTGACGAGGAAATTATCATGGCACTGAAAGGTACAACTGCTATATTGGAAGAGTCACCATCCCAAAGAATATAGGAGTATAGCTCTGCTATATTTTCTCAGCACTCATTATCCTATTGAATCAGTCATCCAGACTTTATTGCATATGTTGTGGGCTGTTACGTTCCCTTTTTCTTCTATGGTGAGATTTAATTCAAAAATTATCTTTTTGGTTTTTAATAACTGCAAATCCTATATTTATAGGGAGTTTATTGTTAGTTTGTAAGTGGGGGAGTTTTCGGAAAATATATTATTACATCTTGCACAACAAGTTGCTTTTCCAGTTCTACGTATTGTTCTTATGTAATCAGTTTTTGATATACAATGAAGTTAATTTGGTTTATCTTATGTGTTAGTAGTTAGCAAAATCCAACCAAGGGGGGCCAGTTGGGAGGTGGATTAGATTAGAGTAGAGTAGATTTAGTTTCAGTATTTATAGCATTTTGAATAGGAGTTTACTATTTCATTCCTACAGCATTGGATTCATGTATGTTCCTGCAGCACTTACACATATAGCTATGGTCAATGCTATGGATTGATAGAATATATTTAAGTTAATTTTGTAGTTTTCAACATTAATTCCATTAATTAGTAAAGAGTGTTTGTTTCATGTAGCAATAACATAGGTTCCTTTCATGCAGTTTTACTTCCTGCAGCGTATGTAGTATGACTCTCTATGAAACTTAGTGCACATATCATGCAATCCCATTTAAAGTATACATGCTTGGGTTTCTTTAAAATTTAAATGCACCTCATGGTGGGAAAAGTAATCCTTAGTTTGAATATACTATTCCTAGGACAGGCTTTTGCATGATTACTAGTACCTATTGTGAAGCAGTTCATTTTTAGTGCTACTGTCAAGGATGGTGTCAAGATGAGAATCTTATTGAGTCATTTTTCATTTTTAGATAGTTTCCTATTTTTTAGATAGTAGTTTGTAGTGTTGAACTTGCTTCAAAAGTGTGAAGAAATTACTTTCATGCATCAAAGAGTAAAAATATGAGATGAATATGGAAGATTTCTTCTAGGAGAGTCTGAAAATCTGAATGAAGACGTTGAAGAAGTTGATATACCTTTTTGTTGATGCAAGTCCCAAATTTCCTATAGCATCTTCCTCTGAAGCAAAGCCTTTTGATATAGTTGGAATTCAACCTTTTACATAAATTTTGGCCAGCTTTCTTGATAATTCTACCCCAAGTGCACCTATCATTCATAATCCTGTAGCTAATTTCACTTTCTAGTAGAAAACACATTTCCAAATACCTCCAGTAATGACACAACCTAAATTTCCATTCCCTCTTCCAAGCCTTATCAACAATGCTAATCTCAAAAACATACCCACTGCTATACTTCCAGAGTTCTATGGCCTGGTAACCAAAAACCGTGACACATTTTTTTTGAGTTTGACATCCTTTGTCATATATTTGACTATAAAATTGATGGTCACAAGCTCAAGTTGTTTCCAACAACATATAATGAGTCGTCCCTATGATGGTTTATGAGCTTAGGAGCTAATGCAACAAGTAGCTGGGATGAGATGTAGACTCTATTTCTTCAGAAGAACAAAGAGTATTATAAGGGGGTGACCAAAGAGGAGATGAAATTTTTTGAATGTCACAAAAGGAGGATGAAACTATGGAGGACTATGTTTCATGTTTCTTGTACAACATGTAGAAAAATCCCCAACACATGTTGGAGGAGGATTCACAGAAACTCATGTTCTTAAGGGGAGTAAATTATAGCTGCCTAGAAAAACTGGACCTCATAGATGGAGGGGACATATCCCAAACTTCCTGGGATGACCTCAACAAAATCTGCCTCAACTATGCATGATCAACTGTAAAGAAGGGCAAAATATTTTGATGTATAGTCACAAAGGGGATCAACTTAGGCATTTCCAAGGTGGAGATATCTAACCTGCTATCAAATTTCAATAAATACATCATTAGTGATATTTCTACACATCTTGATACCATTACTTCCAAGAAGAAGCATGCACATATTGAATCTTAGTTAGCTGAGTATTGTCCTCACTACCGCAAATAAAATAAATACTATGGATGTAGGCTTGTGGTGAACTTGGATAATAAACACTTGCCTACTGAGTACATGAAGATATAAGGAGATGATGAGAAAGTGTTTTTTGTTTCTCAACATTAGCCATGGGCTTCAAGACAAGGTATGCCTCAAGATCCTTTGTAATTTTCCAATCCCTATAATAGTCAATGGAAAAACCAAAATTATCAGAATCCTTCTCAGTAATCCCAACCTATTTGGAATAACCAGTGGCCTAACCAACAAAATAACCAGTGGGCTAACTGAAAAAATAACTAGTGTCCTAACCAACAATAACCAGTGTCCTAACTAATAGAAAAACTAGTGGCCTCAGCCTCAAAATAAGTGGAAATGACCACAGGGGAATTAGAAACAAAATAACCAATGGAGAGGGCCTCCATAGTGCCCTAAAAGAAATGGTTATCCATAATTACTACCTCCGATACTTCAACCTACAATAATGCAACCTCCCACAGTCACAAGTCCTAATCCAAAGCCAACCCAATTACATGCTCGGCGACAACCTAATCCTAACAACAAGAAACAGAAAAAACCAATGTATACTATTAATACTCAACAATACCCTACTTATGTACTAGAAATATATGATATTCATTTGAGATTTGATACCACTCTGACTACACCTGAACATCCTATTACAACAAAAGTTGTAGACATTCCTACAACATCAACACCACTTCTAGAAGCTACACTTCAAAATACTGGCCAAGCAACTAATATATCCAACAAAATTGATGTTCACACCTCAGTTAATCCTCCCTTTCCATACAGGCTTAGCATGGATAAACCTATATCCCAAGAAGAAATACCATTTGATATCCTTGAGTAGCTTAAAAAAATGCATATCTAGTGTCCTCTGTTTGAAACTATCAAAGATGTTTCTCTTTATGGAAAAGGTATTAAGGAAGCATGCTTCAAAAATCCTAGATGAAAGAAAAAAGATCATCAAAAATTCCATGTTATAGGTCACCTTGCAGATATCATGTAAGGAAGGATAGTTATACAAAATTATTCTTACCCTAGAAGATCAATTGTTGATTTGAAAATTCATGGTCAGTTTGTGAAAAAGGCTTTAGTTGATTTGGGACCAGATATAAATATCATGACTAAGGATACAATGCATAGGATGAGTATAAAGGGATTGAGAATCAGTCCAATAGTGTTATAACTTGTAGACAGTTTCACTATCACCCCATATGGTATCATTGAGGATATAGTAGTCACCTTGGATTGATGGTCATACCCTGTAGAATTTATCATATTATCACCTAAAGTAAACTTTGTTGGCTATCCATTTATCCTTGGAAGACCTTGGTTTGATGACATGTAACTGATTGAATGTTTGAAGATGTTAAGTTGATCACCGAAATGCAGAAGGATAATGGAAGACATTCAATCAGTTAATATATTGTATTGTCATTGATGTCAAATTGATATAATCTAATCGGTTATAATCAAAGTGTCAAAGAGTTTAGAGAATTAAAGAGAAAAAGATTATGCTTTTTGTAATTCATAAAAGACAAGAATTCACTTGTGACTTCAAACATAGACGGTCAGTGGAACATGACAGATAGACATCATCGACAGTCAAGTCATAGTGATGCTCAAGAATGAATGTTGAGGAGCATTACCAACAAGTAGAGTCACAAGAAAACCTGATGGCTAGAAACATAGTGTAAATCGATGGAGATAACTAAGGAGAACTAGAGTGTTGACGGACGCTATCAAAGAATTAAACCACAATTAACTAGAGTTCAAAAATGAAAAAATATCTAGTTGTGGGAGCTAAATATAGAGTTAACTAGTAGTTATCATTGTTTTCTTTGACAAGATGAGCCAGAGATAAGTAAATGATTTTAAGTTGATTTGTCCAGTTGGCAAGAAGATCTCAGTGAGATAAAATGAAATTTTTTATTTAAATTTTATTGGCAAGCATTATGGATCACACCAAAACCAAGAAGATCAAGAACCTAACAATGGTGATATCATGTCTATAAAGAGACAACTCAATTCATTAAGAATTGGTGTCGGTGAAGAAATGAAAAAGAGGATGCTGAAGAGAAACTGATGAAGAGGAACTTCATACAGTACTGATCAACAAGCTAAGGAAAGAGCTAAAGAATTCTGTCAACACCAAGAAACAGAGCACAACATCACCAAGTAGAATCAAAGTTGAGAAAAGGTATAATATAGATATATTGATCAGATTATTTTATGAGATTACAATAGATTTGAAAATCTGCAAGTATAAGTTGTATATGTGAACAAATCATACTATTTCAGTTTAACCATTGATTTAGAAATTTTGTTAACCAAGCAGGATTTAAAGATCCTTTTCTATATTGAGATACATCTAATGGAGTATCAAAAAGTTTGTTCATGAAGATAGCATGAGATGCCAGATACCTATTGAGAGGCCAAGTGAGTGTTTAATCAAGGATCATAGCATAAAGATGCCTGAGTGTTTAATCAAGGATCATAGCATAAAGATGCCTGATATCAAGTGATAGACTAAAATTTTAAATCCTCTCACAAGGTCACAACTAACATTGTGTTTGTAATCTTTAATAGGGTTGGCTCTTCACTGAGCTCACTTCAAAAGAGTGAAAATTTTGGGTTACCGGTCCCAAGTGGTTTTTCCTTTAACAAGGTTTCCACGTTAAAAATCCCTATGTCAATGTGTTTATGAGTGATTACTTTAGTGTTTTGCATTACACTTAACTTAATTTGATTGATTGGTATACTCTAGATAATTTATTGTCTTTCAATAAATTAACAAACTGTCATTCGGTAAATCTACAATAGAAGGTTTTACAAAGCATTCTGAGTAGTAGTAAATTAATATAAGTATTTGGACACATTCATCTTATAGGACTGAAGATAACTAGAGGTATAATATTGTAGTACTAAGTTTTAAGGGTTGATTATTGGAATATTTTTGAGGCCACTGATTCACCCCCCCCCTCTCAGTTATTACTAACAATTGGTATCAGAGCTTGTGTTCTTAGAAAGGGAGTTTAAAAAGTCAAGAAAAATATTACAAGATGAACGGACAAGATGTAAATAAGTTGAATAAAGATAACTTGGCATCATGGAAAAGTAGAATAAGATTCGACCTATAAGGTATTGGAAATGATATTGTTCAATACTTAGATACTGAATATGTGTTTCCTACAGGATCTCTACTCTTGAGCCATTAAGAGTTAAGCATGAGCATAACTGCATGATGATAGAACTTGCATCATCACTCTCTAATGTTGAGTTTGAAGATGTCAAAATATGCACCTCCGCAAAGAAAATGTTGGATAAATTGAAGCTTGTACATGGAGGAGATGCCAATGTACTCAGAGTAAAGGAAGAAATCCTAAGAGGGAGGTATGATGACCTAAGCATGAAAGAAGGAGAAAAAAATACTTAGTATAGCTGCAGAATCAAAGAGGTAGTAAATGCTATCTGAGGAGTTGGAGGTGTACTTGAAGAGGAGACAATGGTAAGAAAAATCTTAACAACCTTATTGCCTATTTATGCTATTAGAGTTTCTACTACTTGTTAGGGATTTTTCTTGTATGAATCACAATGCTTGAAATTTCTATGTGAACCTTGTACCTTTACTCCTGATTCAGAGACAAGAAAAGCCTAATTGCTAAGGACTAGATAAGGTCCTTCTTCGTTTTTGAGTTCCACAACTACTCAGGCAGGTTTTACCTTTAATGATGGCTGTTAACACAGTATTTGTTAATGTGGACACTAATTTGTCATGTATCTCTATTGAACAAGCTTATAAAATACCTTGTAAATGATCAAGCATAATCATATACAGGATTTAACCATACAAATCATAATCTTAAATATGACAGAAAACTAGTGAGTCAAGGATTTCAATCCTTCTTCCTTTTCTTGATAGGAGGGACAACCTAAATGATTCTGTCTTCAAGGAATCAATAACATGGACTATGTCCTGCTGACAGAGGTCCTTAAACAAGTTTTAGCTTATGTGTTCTTGGTAACAGAG
>MU227549.1:3734343-3744946 GCA_018584345.1 Thuja plicata
TCTTCATGTCAATTTTGGTTGACATGGTGCTAAACAGGCCAAATGCTTGCATGAAAGAATTTCTGTTTAGGACAAGCAAATTAGTGCCATCTTCCCTTTTGATGGTCTTTGTTAGGACATCATAATGATTAGCCAGTTCTAGAAACAGGTCAACATCAAGGAAAACATTAGGTACTAATAACCTACCTAGTCCAGATATCCAAGGGTTTGACACAGGGATAGGCTTATCAGAATTCTTGTAAAAATAAGTAAACAGAGAATAACCTGTTGTTCCTGGGGTCACTGCATCCCTGATGTCCTTGAAGTCATCTTTAAAAACACCAGCATCAATCTTTCTATTTTGAGTGGACCCTGGTAACTGCTACAGAAATTCGTCAGAGAAACTAGGTTTTTCTTTGGGATCGTCTCCACTGCCTCCACTAGTTGACGCCATGCTCATAGCAGTACTCATTTTTGCTAGCACTTAGAATCTCTGGTTTGAATTATATTGAAACAAATCTAAGCACAACTCTCTGTATCACTTTAGAAATTTCAATCACTCGAGAACACTGTAACAGCTCTGAATATCACCTTTTTCTCTAAAATTATAAATTTGCTCTAAAATCACAAACACGATGAATAGGAATGAATGCAGACTCCTCTGTTTATAGCCACAAGGTTCAGAGTACATGGCTCAAAGTTTAGAAAAGTCAGTTCTGCAATTAATTTGATATGCCATGAATCATTAAAAAACCTAGCCGTAGTTTCTCGAGGTGACAGGAAATCAAATTTAAATCATGAGTATTTTGGCGCAATCACAAAAATGGTTAAGACAGCTGACATGGCACTCTATGATTCTCCTTCTGTCATACATCTCAGCTACCTTTGTACACAGTAATCAAAAATTCTTTTATCTGATTGGCCGCCAGCTTGATCTCCTCTGTCACGTCCTCCACTTGGCGCCGCTTTTATAGATCCTGTTATCAGGCGACCTCGTGACCTCATTAAGTCTCTTTGTCGCGAGTATTTTCTCTTAACCGTGGTCTGATCTTCAGATTAGGCGACCACGTAATCCTTTACCTCAGGTAACCCAAGTCTTTCCAGTGATCAGGCGACTATGTGAAAATCTTAGTCACGCAGGGTTAACCTTAACTCAGTTTCCATCTCCAGACTACGCGGCAAACCGTTGCACGTAACATTTCATGGCAATCGCCAAGTCGCTGGATACTCATTTCTTATTTAAAGACTTCACGACAATCCTTAGTCGCTGAGTTGGGAGATCCTGTGTCTTTACCTTTAACTTGAAGCACGTGCCCTTTTCCATTTACAGCGACCTCGTGACATACCTTAATCGATTAGTCGGAAGGAATTTTTCCCTGGGGTACTTTTATCATGAGACTTAGCGACCACCTTCAGATCTCTTTACTTCTTCATTGAACGGCTGTCCTTTAATCACTTCAGAAAATCAAATACCCTTAAAATATCAAGAGACTTCGCGACCAAGGGTAACATGACTTAAGTCTCCTTATCGCTTGATCCCTTTTCTTTATCTAGCGATCACACGACAACCACTATCATTCTGACAGATGTCATCTATTACTTCATCCACTTTATGCATTCTGGAAGTCTGACTCATCACTTCTGTTCTGGCGACATCCTGACTGAGGGAAATCACTTAACATGAAATAGTTAGTCGCTGGATCAGGACTGTTATCTCTTAACCGCCAAATATCACGAGACCACGCGACTGAAGAAAAGCCTTAACTGTTTGAATGTCCTGATCCAACGATCACGCGACATGAAGGAGGCGCAAGGTCGGGAGACATTTCTTTGACCTGTTGACTCTTCACGCGATCACCCGACTAAAGGTGGGTCCCATTCATTTAAAAGCTCATATTATGAGAATCAAGTGACTACCCGACCAAAAGGAAATCGCTAAGTCTCGATACACAGATGGAATATTCGATTTCTTCAAGAGACTAAGCGACACAAGGCAAAATCAAAGTCGGGAGATGTTTTGGCATATTCATTTTTGGTAACGCGATCAAGCGACCTGACTTAACCTTTCATATAGCACATGCCTTTAGTGACTGAAAAAGGTAATGAAGAAATAGAAAGACATGGCTAAGGGTTTAAAATGCATCGTTTATTACTTGGCTTCTAGGGTTTTTTCAGGGTTTATCAGGATTTTGACAACTTTGGCAAGGAATAAGCATGAAAACCTGAAAATTTTCAAAGGGGATGGCAAGGAAATAGGCATTATAGAAAAAACACGAAATACAACCAACACTACTCAAGAAATGCGAGCAGTTTGAAACAATACAATTACTCTAGATAGTCTGATTGGTAGACTAATTTCATTTGAGATGAATAAATTTGACAATAGTGTCTTACCATCCATATAATATGAATTCAAATCTTCTCTAAATATAAGTAACTCAAGTCATAGACATGTTATTAGAAATGATAGTGACAGTGACAATGGGGATCAAGGGCTTGATGAAATTGAAGCACTCATGGATAGAAGATTGTAGAGAGGCAATGGCAGATATAAAGGTAAATTACCACTTGTATGTTTCAATTGTAAAGAAGTTGGACACTTTGCTACAAGATGTCCAAACTGAAGAAAAGATGATAGAGGAAATGATAGACCTTATGAGAAGAAGTTTTACAAAGGTGAAAATAGATATTACTGGAGCAACCAACAATCTATCAAGAAAGATACCCAAGACTACAAGGAGAAAGGAAAGAAGGCTTGTTACCAAGCTAAGAGTAGAGTTGATGACACTGACACAGAATCAAAAGAAGAGATTGAGATGGTGTTTGTAGCCATCAAGGATGATTTAGATGAAGATGAAGAAAGGTATGTAGATAATGCACTCATGTCTAAAGTTAGTAAAAATTATGTCTAGATTAGAGATAGTGGCTGCACTCACCATATGACCGATGATAAGAAAAAGTTTGAGACATTTGAATAATATAATGATGGTTCAGTGAGAATGGGAAATGATATAGGTTGTCTAGTTGAAGGTAAAGGAACCATAATGTTGAATAACCTGATAAAATGTGAAAATGCGTACTAGGTTAAAGGAATGAAATATAATTTGGTAAGTTTTTTCCATTTGAACAATTCAGGACACATAGTAGCATTTGAAAATAAGAAGGCAAAAATCTACAACAAAATAGGTAGATTGATTGGTATCGGTGAGCAAACAAAAGGTAAGCTTTTCTATCTTGATGACACTAACACCACGTGTTTGATGGCTAGAAACAAAGACATATGGTTGTGGCACAAAAGATTATGTTATGTGAGCTTTGAAAACATGATAAAGATAAGAAAAAAAAGGAATGTCAGAGGCTTACCAACAATGACTAGGCCCGAGCATATTATTTGCAAGAATTTTCAAAAGGGTAAGATGACAAAGTCTAGTTTCAAGAGAAAATCCCATACATCTACTACAATTCTAGAATTAGTCCTTACAAATCTATATGAACCCATCAGATCAAAGAGATACTATGGAGATATGTATTTCATTCTCTTTTTTGATGATTTCTCTAGAATGATGAGAGTCATGTTTTTAAAAGATAAATCAGAAGCATTCAAGATGTTTAAATGGTACAAAGCAATGGTAGAAACACAAAGTGAAAATAAATTGAAATGCTTAAGTTCACAAAGAGGAGGAGAATTTACTTTAGAATATTTCACTAACTATTGCAATGAGCATGCAATGATAGGTTTCTGCACCAAGGACACCATAGAAAAATGGAATTGATCAGAGGGGAAATAGATCAATTGTTGACTATGCAAGAACATTGATGATTGAGAAAAGCATCACTCAAAAATTTTGGAGGGAAGCTATCAGTACTGCTGTCTACACACTAAATAAAGTACAATTGAAGAAGGACACAAAGAAGACACCCTATGAGCTTTCGTATGGTCATACACCTAATGTAAGTTACTTCAGAATCTTTGGTAGTCAATGTTATATATTGAAGGATGATAGAAATGGAAAAATTGACTGCAAAAATGAAGAAGGTATCTCCCTAGGGTATTCAACCAAAAGTAAGGTTTATAAATGTATTAACAAGTCATCTAACAAAGTCATTGAAAGTGAAAATGTGAAAATAGATGAATTTGTAGAAAAGAATGATAAGAAAAGAAAAAAGGAACCATAGGAATACAACAGGTTTGTTTATACAGAACCTGACATTCTACCTAAGCAACAGTGTGTTGCTCTCGAGCATCAGAACAATGCACCCGAGCATAAGGATGCAATTACCAACGATCAGGATAATCCTCAAGATGATGTTTCAAACAATGGAGATGAAAATGAAGGTGAAGAAGCTTATAAGAATGATGAAAAAAGAGCTGAACCAAAACTTACCAAGTATGTCAGAAGACATCATTCAAAAAATCAAATCACAGGAGACAAGAAAGCTAGAACAAGAACAAGAAGTAAGTCACTTAACAGTAGATGTTTGCTTTGTGATTTTTATCCTAAATCTTTTTACAATGCACTTGAGAATGATTAATGGGTCAGTGCTATGAATGAAGCAATAGAATAGATCAAGGAGAACAATACATGGACACTAGTACCAAGACCAGATGACAAGAATGTTACTGGTACAAAATGGATATTGAGAAACAAGCTAAATGAGAATCGAGAAGTCACTAGAAACAAAGCAAGATTAGTATGCAAGGGATATGCACAAGATGCAGTTATTGATTATGGTGAAACCTTTGTAGCCATTGCTGTACCAGAAGGAGTCAAATATGCATTCCTAAATGGAATATTGGAGGAAGAGGTATAGATTAAAAAACCATAAGGGATTGTTAATCCAGAAAAAAGAAACATGGTATGTATATTACATAAATCCTTGCATGGATTGAAACAAGCATCGATAGCCTGGTATGGAAGACTTCACTCATATCTCATTAGTATAAAATTTGTTAGAACAAGTGAAAACACCAATCTGTACTTAAATGAAGATACTAATGGTAATATTATGATTGATGAAATTTTTGATGATGATATCATTTTTGGAGGGAATGAATTATTATGCAAATACTTTGATAATGAAATGAGCAAGGAATTTGAAATGTTTATGTTTGGAGAGATCAAATTCTTTATTGGTCTACAGATTCTTCAACAAGATTGATGTAGCACAAAACCTTTAGAAATAACAATTCAAAAAGAATAACAAAATGCCAGAATAATAGAACTCCCAATTCTCATTGACTGCATCCAATCTACTCTACCTCTACAATGAACGAAAACTCCTACTTATTACAATTCCAAAAATTACCATATTTGGTAGATTTTTGGGAAAGCCAGATTTTTCCATTTTTGGTAAATTTTAAAACTTATCCTAAGAATCTTGATTTTTTCCAAGAAAATATCTCAAATAAGGAAAGATGAATTGCCAACTAACACATGAAATCAGAAACACGATTTTAGATTTATTACAAAAAGCAAAACTCAAAAAACTGGAAAGAAATAGAAAAAGCTAATTTTGAAGGTGAAGACGAAACTTTAGGCTCCCAAAAAGATGTCAAAATAGACACAAATAGAGCTAGTTGAGTTGGAATTTCCATTAACTCTTCCTCATGCATCTGTCTATAAAATATTAGCAAAAACCCACATCCAAGCCAAAATTTATGACCTCTGAAAGTGGCTGCATCAAAGAAGTGCTAAAAATATACAAGATGGAAGATTCCAAACTAGTTGGAACACCTATGAATATTGGATGCAAGCTGACAAAAGAAGCAAGAAAAATGAGGTAAATCAGACCTTATATAGATTAATGATTAGCAAACTAATGTATGTTTCTCATACCAAACTAGATATAGCACATGTAATGGGGATAGTTTCAAGATTATCTGCTAATCCTAAAGAATCACATATGACTATTATCCAAAGAATTCTGAGATATCTAAAGAACACCAAGGACTATGACTTATGGTACAAAAGAGAGGGAAAATTTGTGCTACAAGTTTATACAGATGTTGATTGGGCTAGAAACATTGATGACCCAAAGATCACAACTAGAGGAGCATTCTTCAATGGTGACAGACTTGTCACATGGATAAGAAAGAAGCGAGGATGCATCTCTCAGTCAAATGCAGAAGAAAAATATGACTGCTGCTACAAATTGCTCCAATATTGCATGGATCAAACAATTGCTAGAAGGTATGCATATGAAGATCCTTGAACCAGTAATTATCTATTGTGATAATACTAGTGCAATAAACATTTCTAATAATCCATTCATGCATGGTAATACTAAGCGTATTGCTATCAAGTATCACTACCTAAGGGAACAAGTGAAAGCAAAGGAAGTGATACTAGATTATGTTCAATCAAAGGAACAGTTAGCTGACATATTCACCAAGCCATTACCAAAGGATACATTTGAGTATCTGAGATAGAGACTAGAGTTTCAAACCTTGTCTATCGGTCACTAATATGACTACGAAGTTGCATTAGCCTATAAAAAATCTGAAGATCAGTCATGTTGATGCAAACACTAAGATGGACACCAATAGATACATCTGTACATTGCAAGGTCCAAATCTACACTGAAGACCTGAAACATTGTATTTCTGATGGATAGGGAAATTGAAGGAATATATTATGCAAAGGGTTAGAACATGATATAGATGATAAGATAAAGAGAAGTATTTTTTTTGGGCATTTTTGTCAAAGGGAGAGAAATATTCATTGTCATACAAAAAGGGAGAGGCGATCTTCTAATTATCATAAGGGAAAAGGGAGAGATGTTCTCATTACCATCAAGGAGAGATCTTCTTTATCATACAAAGGGAGAGATGATCTCATTATCAAAAGAAGAGATTATATCATTATTCATGAAGAGAAGTTCCTGAGAATTAGAAAGGAAGAGTTGATCAATATTTTAAGGGAGAGAAATTGATTACATATGAAATATCCATCTAAGGGAGAGAAGTAACAAAGGGAGAGAGTTCAGAAAAAGAGAAAGAATACTATCAAAAGAAAAAGTGATTATCAAGAAGAGGAACAATCAAGGTAGAACACATATCAGATTAGAGATATCAGATGATACATCTATCTAGTGAAGGGATTAAAGATTGAAGACAATCACTCTGCAAGAAACAAATCTAAGCTATTTTTAAGCTTACCGAGAGTCATACATTTGTAATAGTTACATTAGGAAATCTTGATGAAACTTTATATTTCATATTGTATTACTGATAGTTTAGTATGATAATTTAGTATGTTTCCATTAAGGCCAAAGGGAGAGATTGATGACATGTAACTGTTTGAACATTTGAAGATCTTAGGTTGAACACTAAAATGTAGAAGGATAATGAAAGACATTAAATTAGTTAATGGATTGTGTTTTCATTGATAAAAACTTGATATAATCTAATCGGTTACAATCAAAGTATCAAAGAATTTGGAGAATCAAAGAGAAAAATGTTATGCTTTTTGTAATGCATAAAAGACAAGAATTCACATTGTGACTCCAACCATTGATGGTCAGTGGAACCTGATGGATAGAGATCACCGGTAGTCAAGTTACAGTGCTTCTTGAGCAAGAACACCGATGAGCATTACTGACGAGAAAAATCACAAGAAAACCCGACGGCCAAAAACATAGTGTAAACAAATGAAGAAGCCTAAGGAGAACTGGAGTGTTGACCAATGCTATCAAAGAGTTAAACTAAAATTAAATAGAGTTTAGAAATGACAAAATATCTAGCTAGCAATGCTAAATATAGAGTTAACTGGTAGTTATCATTATTTTCTTTGAAAAGATAAGCCAAAGATAAGTGAATGATTTAAAGCTTATATGTCCAGTTGGCAAGAAGATCTAAGAAAGATAAAACAAGAGTTGTGCTTTAAATCTGATTGGTGAGAATCATGGATCACGCCAACATCAAGAAGATCAAGAAGCTAACAATGTTGATAGCATCTCAATAAATAGACAACTCAATTCATTACAAATTGGTGTGGGTGAAGGAATGAAAAAGAGAATGCTGAAGATAAACTAATGAAGAGCAACTTCATACAGTATTGATCAACAAGCTAAGGAAAGAGCTAAAATAATTATGCAGACACCGAGCAATAGAGTACAACATCACTGAGCATAATCAAAGTGGAGAAAAGGTATAACAGAGATATATTGATCAGATTATTTTATGAGATTACAATATATCTGAAAAATCTTCAAGTATAAGTTGTATATGTGAACAGATTATACTGTTTCACTTTAACCATTGATTTAGAAAGTATGTTAAGTGAGTGGGATTTAAAGATCCTTTCTATATTGAGATACATCTAATAGAATGCCAAAAAAAATTTTCATCAAGATAGCATGAGATGCCAGATACCTATTGATAGGGTAAGCAAGTGTTTCATTAAGGATGGTAGCATAGAGATGCATAATATCAAGTGACAGACTAAAATTTTAAATCCTCTATCATGGTCACACCTAACAGTGTGTTTGTAACCTTTAACACAGTTGGCTCTTCACCGAGCTCACTTCAAAAGAGTGAAAATTTTGGGTTACCGGTCCCGGGTGTTTTTTCCCTTAACAGGGTTTCCACGTTAAAAATCCATGTGTCAATGTGTTTATGAGTCATTACTTTAGTGTTTTTCATTACACTTAACTTAATTGGATTGATTAATATACTCTAGATAATTTATTGTGTTTTGGTAAATTAACAAACTGCTATTCGGTAAATCTATAGTGGAAGGTTTTACAAAGAATTATGAGCAGTAGTAAATTAATATAAGTATTTGGAGGCATTCATATTATAGGAATAAAAATAACTATATGTATAATATTGTGGTACTAAGTTTTAAAGGTTGATTATTGGAATATTTTTTAGGCCACTCATTCACCCCCCCTCTCAGGTAGTACTAACATGGTTAGCCTCCATTGATGCCAATATCAGTTGTAGATCATGAAAAAAGACAATTTCAAATAGCCAAGAAATAAAGAATCTAGCATTATACCCTCCTTCCCAACCCCAACCAATTTTCAGTGATCCTATTTGGCCAGATTTAGGAGAAGAGGAAGAAGAGATAAATTCTATTTCTCAGCTCATGATGTTACAAAGGTTATAAATCTTGAGGGTTCCTTGACATAGAATTACTTAAGGAAAATTGTCTACGAGAACAACCATAAAGAACTAACTTAAATGATACATCAACTAAATCCAATAATACATATCTCATATAAAAGATAACATATACATCTGATACCCAAGATATATATACAAGAATCAACATCCAGTGCACAAGTCATAGGGTATGCAATAATGAACCACAATACAACACATCCTCTGAATAGATATCAACCAATGTACACATATGGTACAAATATATAACTAATAAAACTAAACAAGTCTCTAGAAGAATAAGAGGATAGAAACTACAACAAGGATCATCCAAGCATGAAGAAGAACCATCAAATCTCAATGATAATAAGAATTTCTACCACTCGACGACGTGGAATCAAAGGTCTACTCCCACCATGCCGAGGAGATAAAATCATGCCCGCACATGGGAACACAATCCAAAAACACAAAAGAATAAGTATAAGGATAGTAAAGATCAAGACACACAATAGATCCAAGGTCAAAAAAAGGTACACCATCCAAAGATAAAGGATATACATAATTTTACCAAAAAAAAAACATAAACCAAACACTGAAACCAAAAAATCCAAATGCCAAAACCACAACTATGAAAGATAAAGAAAAACCTATGCAGGAGACTTAGGCTACATACTATGAGAGTTTCATCACATAGTCAATCACTTTAGTTACCCTAGACTGGCACCTTAGGACATTAGACCCTCAACATGACTCATGCAGAACTAGAATACCCTCTCATATAGATGAGGAATCAAATCATACCTAATCTCTAGGTATCATCTCATTCTCAATCATAGCCTGTACAAGAACTCAAGGCGTGAGCAAGGCATCATGATCCATCTTGTGTTTATTGTAATCCCCAAGTTTTATTATTAAATTATCACTAATTAATAACATACAATAGGTTACCCTAGTACTGTCCTCTTTGGGCCCCAGACCTCTATTGTAAGCCACGCCCCTAAGATGCATCTAAATAACCACCCCCTAGGTTGAAGGTCATAAATAATCTCATATAACTCATAAACTAGTTCCTACCCATGTATAGGAACTACTAATTCTCCATTAACCATAACCCTATTAAAGGTTACAAAACACACTGTAAGGTGTGACCCTACTAGAGGACTTAATTACCCTGTTAAGAGTGGACTTTTTAGGGGTCTTCAAACACTTCAATGTACAAATTCTAGCTTATGAGAGGATTTATGAAATACTATTAAGTTTACTTTGTCAAGAGATTTTGATCACTGCTACAATTTTTAGAGAGTAACAATGAGTTCACATGATTGAAGAAGAAACTATCTTTGCAAATTTAGATCTTTTTCCTGGCTTTAATTCGATAATCACTGATCAAATATTCTTTTGTAGCTTGGTTTGGATATTATGTCCTTAATCAGAATTCCCTCTTACTTCTCCTTCATTCTTCGTATCAAAAACTCTAGCACACATTCTATATATATATATATATATATATATACATAT
>MU227549.1:3745045-3769879 GCA_018584345.1 Thuja plicata
TATATGATAGGCCTTTTCAAGTCGGCTTGAATACCCTTCCACATAAACAATAAAAATTAAGTTTGTCACCTGCAATTAACCAATTAAAAATAAAGTCTATACTTCTTATAGTCAGTTGACACAAAATGCATAACTCAGTTAACATAGTAATCCTTCTATGCCCGACTATTACTCGGCTGAAACCACACTTATTGTATTTCTGGAGTGAACTCAGTTAAATAAAAACTTCATTTATTAACTGACAGAGCTCTCTTAATACAACAAATCTCTTCGGATGATACTGGAGTCTTCTTTAATGCTCGAGAGAGCTCGGTATACACTGATTGTTCTCGGTTAGGTTTAGACATATGTGTAACATCATGACATTTCTGTATACATTTGTGTAACATCAATGAAAATACCAAATTTAATAATTTTCTTCAACAATCTCCCTCTTTGGAAATGATGGGAACACATGTCATTATACAAAGAATTTTAGAGAAACAGAAAGAAGAATAAATTTTTTAATGTCCTTAGCTTCATTCTGATTCTCATCAAGAAAAACTCCCTTTGTCTTCACAATCACTGAAGTAAATATTTCTCCCTCTCACATCAATCTTTATTTATGATAAAATTTGTCCCTTTGACATACTGATTTCTTTGGCATGACATCAATAATCTCTCCGTCTTTGACATCTAATGTAAAAGAGTCCATCCAATGAAGGTGTAATGTACCTGATGTACTGATTCATATGCAATAAGCTATGACCATCTTCATCAACTTTTTAGATCTTCATTGTAGCTCGGTTGATGCATCACAAATGTATGCTTTAGTGAGCCTTAGTTAGGGGAATCCCCACTTGCTTTCCTCTAATATAAAAGAATACATCCTTAGGTAAAATTTTTGTGAATATGTTTGTAATTTGTTCTTTAGTATTCACATATTCCAACATTAATTCCTTGTGCTAAACCAATTCTCTCAAGAAATGATACTTTATTGAAATATGCTTAGTCTTAGTATGCATCACAGGGTTCTTTGAAATTTTAATAGCACTAGTTTTGTCATAGTAGATAATAACTAGTTCTTTGATTTCCTCTTCATACCTGGAAACAACTATTTGAACCATATGATATTTGAATAATTTACTACTGCAACAACATACTCTACCTCTGTTGTAGACTAAGAAATGCAATTTTGTTTCTTTCTGGTCTACGAGACTAACCTCTTTCAAAGAAAGAACACTACACCATTGTTGCTCTTTCTATCATCAAAACTACGTGCCCAATCAACATCAGTAAAAATCTTCAAATCCAAGTTTCCCCCATTCTTATACCATAACCCATAATCTTTAGTGCCCTTAAGATATCTCAGAATCCTTTTGATATCCATCAAATTATTCTTTCTAGGATTAGCTGAAAACCTTGCAAAATTAGAAAATGCTAATGAAATATAAATCCTAGTGTGAACAACATATTGAAGTTTACAAATGATGGATTTGTAGGTAGTCTGATTTACCTCCTTTGAGTCATCATCCTTAGACAAATTATGTCCAGTAGACATAGGTGTCCCAACAATTGTTGTTTTTTTATTGATGTCAAACCTTAATTGGTGCTAAACTATTCCTATCTATTTGAATACCATATCTATTGATTATTGAAGAATATTTGAAGGCAAGGATAAAAAGAAGACCATGTGAAATGGTTGAGTTATGGGAAATCACTAGGGTATTTGATCAGTTGTCACATTGGCAAAGTAATGTGTTGTTTATCTTTTGATGACAGTTTACTAAGAATAGTTTATGTCAAGCGAAGTCTGTGATGACCGAGCACCAATAAATTGCTGAGGAAACGAGTGATGACTGAGCGGAAGAACACAGTGTTGGTGGAGCAGTCGTATTTTGGTAATTATTGAGATTTGAGATCTTTGGCTGACATAATTGATTTTATTGGGATATATAAAGTTAATTAAGGATAAGCTCAATTGGTCCACACTATTTAAATGCACGGGTAACCATAATTAATACATGTATCAAAGATTTAATTAGTGATTTATTTGGAGAAGTAAATTAAATGTAAAGATGGAAAGATTTGTTGGATCTGACCTAACCTAAGATCTACGATCTTGATTGAGTAGTAAAAATATTTATCTGACCTAGATGAAGAGGTATAAGATAACCTCAAGGGGTTATTCATAAAAAGTGTGTAAGAAGTGTATGCAAGAATATTGCATAGTTAATTGACTGATTGGCATGATCTAGTAGAGAAGGCTGAACAGAGAAGCAGAGAGCTGCGAGAGTTATTGCTTGATGGATTTCCAAGAAAATTTAAAGATTGAAAAGAGAATGGAGGCAACTCAGTGAAATATCATTAGATCTGAATTGGATCTAGATTTGCAAAGTAAGTTGTATGTATCAGATCACACCTACTGATTACTTTCTAACCATTGTATCAATCAAAATCCTTTAACTAGGTTCACCTAACAGTCATTGTATAAATCCTTTGAGAAAGGTGACATTCAACTAGAATTTTCTAAGTCCTCTAATAAGGCCACTCTTGATAGGGTGTTTAAATCCTTTAACCAGGTCACATTTAGCAATGTGTTTTGTAACCTTTAATAGGGTTGGCTCCTAACAAATCTCACTTCAGAAGAGTGAAAACTTGATATCATGTTATTGGTGGTTTTTCCCAAATTAGGTTTCCATGTTAAATACTTGTGTCAACTTGTGCGAATGTTTATGTTGTGTTTTACTGTTAAGTTTCTGCAATCTAATTACATTTGAATAGTAAAACTACATATGTATGTTGTTGATTTATGCTATTACTGTTGAGCAGATCTGAGTTGTTCAAAGTGGTATAAAGTTTAATTTGGTATATCTAGACTAGAGGATAATTGATTTTCCCTCCTCTCAGTTATTGTAAATTCATTCTAACAATTGGTATTAGAGCTTTGGTCTCTTGAAAATTGAAGGTACTTGGAGAAAAATATCAAGATGTATAAAAAGGAGGTACTGAAGTTGACCACAGATAATTTCCCTACATGGCTAAGTTTGATGAAATTGCCTCTAGCTGGTATTGGTGATTCTGCTACGCAGTATGTTGAAGATGATTATGTATCCCCCACTACACCTTCTACAACTGTACAATTAAGAGAAAAGAAGGAACACAATCAAGCAATGTTATAGATTGCATCATCTATGAACTATCATGAGTTTGAAGACATAAAGAATTGTACAACTAAAAAGAAAATGTGGGATGCCCTTGCAACCATCTATGGAGGTGATACTAATGTGCTGAGATCCAAGTCTGAAAGTCTGAGAGGTAATTTTGATGAAATGAAAATGCAAGAAGGAGAAAATATAGTTCAATATTATGGTAGGATAAAGGAAGTTGTAAATTCTATTAGAGGAGGTAAGGCAACCATTGATGATAACACCATTATGAGAAAGGTACTAAGAAATATTCTTCCTATATATTCTATTAGATTCTCTACAATTCAAGAGTTAAGATGTACTCCTAATATAATAATTTAACTTTGGAAGGTTTGGTAGGCAAACTTACTGCATTTGAAATGTCAAATTTTGATAACTACACTCCGCAAGCCATTGAATCTGCATTCAGATCCTAGTTGGTCCTTAACAAATAAAAGAAAGGAAAAAAAAAATATGTGAATAGTGACAATGACACTACAGATGATTATCTGGAAGAACTTGAGGCACTCATGGAAAAAAGACTATCTAGAAGAAAAGGAAATTTCATAGGTAAAATTCCTAACATTTGTTTTTCATGTAGCAAAGTAGGTCATATTGTTGCAACATGTCCTGATAATAATGATAAAGATGAAAGAAGAGACCAACAAGTATAAAGATAGAAAGGATGAATGAGACTTCAGAAAGTATAAATATTACAAAGACAAAGGTAAGAAATCTTTTTATAGAGCTCAAGAATCTTTTGATAGTGAAACTTACAATTCTGATGAAAATGATATGGAAGTTGTGTATGTTTCTATGAAAGTTGATTTTGTTCATGATGAGAAAACTATGCATTGATTTCTTATATGAGTAAAGGTGACTATTCGATTATTGACAGTGGTTGTTCGCTTCACATGACTGGTGATAAAGATAAATTTGAAACCTTAGATCAGTGTAAAGGTGGTTATGTTAAATTTGGTAATGATGCACCATGTCTTGTTAAAGGGAAAGTATCAATTAACTTGACTAACAAGATCAGATGTGACAATGTATGTTGGGTTGATGATCTTAATTAAAATTTACTGAGGGTTGCACAACTAAATACTTCTGGTTACAGAGTTGAGTTCCATCACAAGAAGGTAAAGATATATGATGTCACTAGAGAATTAGTTGGAAGTGGTAAGCAAAAAAAAGGTAACTTGTTCTATCTGGACTTAGCTGATGAGACATGCTTGTTTGTACAATATAATGATGTTTGGTTAGGCATAAAAGGTTGTGTCATGTAAAATTTGATAAATTTGTAAGTATAAGAAAATTGAAAAAGGTTACAGCGGTTCCTAAGTTAAAGAAACCTAAAAATGCAATGTGCAAACAATGTCAATTAGGAAAAATGACGATCTAGTTTCAAAACCAAGACTCATACTTCTGAGGGAATTTGGGAATTGGTTCATACTGACCTTTGTGGTCCTATTGGTGAGAAAATTTATTGTGGAGATTGATACTTTATTCTATTTGTTGATGATTACTCAAGAATAATGACTATTATGTTTATTAAAGAAAAATATGATGCATTCCAGTTATGTAAGTGATACTTGGAAAAAGTTGAAAAGGGGACAGGTAAAAGAATGAAATGTTTAAGATCTGATAGAGGAGGTGTGTTTATTTCTAATGAGTTTAATAGGTTCTGCAATGATAGAGGGATAAACAGATAGATGTTCGCACCTAGGAAACCACCACAGAATGGTATTGCTGAAAGAAGAAATAGATCTATCATGGATTGTGCTAGAACACTAATGATGGAGAAAAATGTTGTATAGAAATATTGGAGAGAATCTATAAGTACAAAAGTATATACCCTGAATAGAGTACAAGTCAAGAAAGGTACTAATGCTACACCTTATGAGCTATGCTATGGATATGCACCTAATGTAAGACATTTGAAATTTTTTGGAAGCAAATGTTTCATACTAAAGGATAACAGAAATGGAAAACTTGATGCTAAAGGTGAAGAAGGAATATTTCTTGGTTACTCAACTAAAATAAAAGAATCCAAGTGTTTGAAATATAACACTAACAAAAATGTGGAAAGTGAAAATGTTAGAATTGATGAATATCTAAAAAGCAATATAGCTGAAAGCACACAGGAACCTGAAAGTTACAAATCATTTGTCTATCTGGATGAGGAAGATTCTAATGAATTACCTAAACCTGAGAAAGAGGTTTTCGAGAAACAACTAGCACATGCCGAGTCCCAGAATGAAGCTTCCAAGCAATAGGAGGTAATTACCAAGATATCTGATGGAGATGCTGAGTCACAAAATCAACCTAAATTGAATGTGAATGATCAACCTGAAGAAGAAAAAGAACCTACACGAGAAAAGTATGTAAGGAGGCACAATAAATATAATAAACTTATAGGATAAAATAATTCTTTAGTTATGACAAGAAGTAATTTGAGAGAAGATACATGCTTGTCATGTGATTTTGATCCTAAAATAGTAAAAGATGTGGTGCAGGAGCACACCTAGACTAACCTCCATGTTTTTATCATTTTTGGCTTGTACTTGAAATTGGCCAAGTCAAGATAGTTAGGTTGTTTCTAGACCTTATAAGGTAATTGCAATGTGGGTTAGGTGAGTTAGTCATTAGGACTAAGGTCACAACAATAGCCATTGTTAGTAGTTTTTCAATTTCTTAGGCTTAGTTGCTAAATGTTGGATTTGAGTCATGAATGTGTCCTAAAAACATAAATGAGGACATAGATATTCCTTGAGGCATTTAATGATATTGGATCCATGAAATGAATAGGTTAGAGGTCCTAGAGCTTAGCGAGAAGGCATAATGGCAAAGATGCCAAAAGTTGCTAGATTGTTGTCATGACAACAATTGCAGTAATTGCGAATGTTGCATGCAACACGATTACCTTGGATCCCCCTACAAAATAGGAGTGGGGAATCAACCAACAAGGCCTAGAATCATGGATATGGAATCTAATGTTACCAAATGATTTGAATCTAAGTGGATTCATTCATTGTAAAGAGTTTGGAGAGAGCAATACAGTCTGCAATTCTGGTTTTATGAGAATCCCATGTTTTTCATTGTGATAGTGTCATATTATGGATTCAAAGATTTGAATTAATGGTTGCTTTGTGTTCTTACTATAGTTACAATAATTCTTTATTTAGTAAGTTATTTGTTTTGAGGTAGTATACGGTCTTAGTTAAATTTATTTTAGTTTAGTGGACTCACTAGTCCTGTCCTGACTAGTCAGTCAAGTTATGGCTTCCCCATGAAATCTAGCCATGGGAAACACCTAAGGATGGATGAAAATGTTAGGGGAGTCAGTAGTGTACATATTTTTAGGATTAGGATTCCTAGAAAGATGGAAAGCTATTTTTATTACTAAGCCCCAGGCGAGCTGACAGTGCCTAGTTAGTGGTTTAGGATAGAAGAATTGACATGTTTCATATAGGGGAAGAAATTAATGTATGGACTAAGTATAGTTCTAGTTAGGGTTTAGTCTTATCCTAAAATATTGTGATGGTCAAGTTCATACCAATCACTGAGACCAATTTTTAAGCAAGTTTTCAACTAAGTTGCAGACAGTCCTAGAAATTAGGCCTATTAGCCCTATTGCACCTAGATTGTAGGAACCCTATTTAAGGATGACTTAGGGAGCTTAAAATTTAAAAATATCTTGTAAAAGGATAAATTGTATCTAGATATGGGCTTATATTTTCAATTTCTTTGGAAAAGTTTTGTAAGAAATAGTAAAAGATAACTGTGAAAGGCTATAAGGAAACAAGCCCATTTAGGCCTCTTTGATACTAAAGTTGGAAATCGATTGCAAAGAGTTAAGAGATCCTCCAAAATGGAGTCAAATGGGATTAGATGGACTGTCTATAGGATGATGGACACCCCTGCAATGATTCATGGATGTTAGAGTGGAGTTGACACTTAGATCCTCCTAAGTGTAGGAGAGGAAGTGAAGTAACTACTAGGGTGTTATTTTTTCAAAGGTGAAGCACAAGTGAGAGACTATTGGAGAAGAGTGGGATTAGGACTTAGTTAATCACCTAAGCCTAATAAGGACCTAGAGGATATTAGGATCCTTGAAGAAGAGAAAGAATATCTTCTTAGTTAATTGTGCAAGCAAGCCATTAGAATACTCACACCATATTGATATCAGATCTTCATTGAGATTAGGCTTGTGGTGGATGTTTGATCCTATTGAATTAGTTGGAGAGAATACACCATTTGGATCAGTAGAAGAAAAATCCATGGTGACTAACACTGAGTTAGCCAAAAAGGTGGATGAGAAAGAAGAAGACAACAAGTTGTTAAAATAAAGGTTCTGAGAAGATGAAAGATAAGATAGATCAAAAAGAATAAGAAGAAGCAAGGGAAAATGGAGTGGATCTAGAAGAGGAAGTTCCAACCCCTGACCCTGTTAGTGATCAAGAACCCTTCTTAAAGGTATTAAAGGCTTTAAGTGGAAAAGCTTTGGAGGGTGTACCACTTTTTAGTGGACAAATGGATCCAGATTCATTTGTGAATTGGATTGACAATATAGAGAACCATTTGAAATGTGATGGTATCACAGAGGCCCAAAACATGAGTGTGGCCAAGTCAAGCTTGAGAGGATCAGCTCTCACATGGTGGAAGTTTCTTCAAACTAAAAGGGAGAAATAAGGAAAGAGTCCTATAGTCTCATGGAAGAGAATGTTGACTAAGTTCAAGAAGACTTACTTGCCTAATGAATATGAGGTTTATCTACATAGACGAAGACATAACCTAAAATAGAAATATTTGGATGTCCAAGCATACACTAAAGAGTTCGAATAGTTGTGCTTAAGGTCAGAAGTGGCTGAAGATGAAAGCATCAAGCTAGCTAGATAATTGAATGGACTCAAATGATCTATTCAAGAATACATGAGTCTTTTGAACTTTAAAACCATTCACCAATGTTATTAAATGGCCTTGAAGATAAAGGAGAAAGGCAAAATAAAGAAAGAGAAAACCTCCAAAGGAAGAGGTAGAGGAAGGGATAGAAGAGGATAAAGAGGTGGCTATGGTGGAAGAAGTTCAAAATCGAGGACACAAGGAGAAGTCAAGTACACTAAGAAACAAGAAAGAAGTTATAGTAGAGGTGGTAGAGGAAGGAACTCAAATTTTACAGGTAGAATTTGTGGACAAGGAAGAGGTAATTACTTTGCCAATATAAAATGTTACCATTACAACCAAATGGGACACCCTGCCTATAGGTGTCCAGAGAAGGGTAGTAATTGTCAAGGTGGTAAAATGAGAAATAATTTAGTTCATGAAGAGAAAAATGCAACAGAGACACACTCTAAGGTACCACTAAATTTTGGAGAAGGTGAGAACCTCATGATGAGGAGAACATTGATCAAGGAGATAGTTAAGGAGGAGCCAAGCCAAGGAAGGTCCTTATTTAGGATCAAATTTAAGGTGATGGGAAAAGTATGTAGAGTCATTGTAGACTTAGGGTCTACTGACAAAATTGTTTTAGAGGAGGTAGTCAACAACTTAATCATGACAAGGATACCTCATACCCATCCTTACAAGGTCACATGGCTCAATAAGGGACATCATGTCTTAGTCAATGAGCAAGCATGGGTAGAGTTCTCTTTAGGGAGATATAAGGACAAGGTTCTATATGATGTTTTGACCATTGATGGATGTCACTTTCTCAAAGGCAGGCCATGGCAATTTGACCACGAAACTATCCATGATGGAGTGAAGAACTCCTATACTTTCAAGAAGGACAACATGACTTTCAAAATTCAGTCATTATTAGAAAATGCAGAAGTGAAGACAACATGCCCTAATGTGCTAATGGTGATTGAAAAGGAATTCATAGAAGCCATGGAAGAAGCAGAAGGAGTTGGCTATGCATTGGTGCTAAGACCAAGAGAAAAGAATGAAGAAAAAGAATACAAGAAATCAGAGATACCTATGGAGATACAAAGTATGTTGCATACTTATGAAGGCATAGTAAGTGATGGAAAACCATCAACATTACCCCGTACAAGAGTCATAATTCATAGGATAGACTTCATACTTAGAGCTACCCTACGTAATAAGCCAGCCCACAAGATGACACCTCAAAAAAATGAGGAAATTGCTAGGAAAATAAAAGAACTCCTTAACCAAGGCCTTATCAAGAAAAGTATTAGTCCTTGTGTAGTACCTACTATCCTAGCACCAAAGAAAGGAGGAACATGGAGACTTTGTACTAATTCAAGAGCCATAAATAGGATAACCATTGGGTATAGGTTTCTCATACCTAGGATTGAGGACCTAATGGATTATCTAGGTGAAGCTAAGTACTTTAGTAAGATAGACATGAAGAGTGGCTATCACCAAATTGGGATACATGAGGGAGATGAATGGAAGACAACATTCAAAACCAATGAAGGTTTGTATGAATGGCTTGTCATACCATTTGGACTATCTAAGGCCCCCTCAACATTCATGAGGCTCATGAATGAAGTCCTCAAAGACTACATTGGAAAATTTGTAGTAGTATATCTTGATGATATACTGATTTATAGTAGGACAAGGGAGGAGCATCTTCACCACCTTGAGATTGTCATCAAGAAGCAGCATGAATAGAAGTTGATGATTAACTTGGAGAAATGTGAGTTCATCAAAATAGAGCTAGTGTACCTTGGGTTTGTTCTCTCTCATGGCAATCTGAAAATGGACAAAAGTAAAGTGGAAGCCATTATGAATTTTCCTAATCCAAGGATAGAAACATAGGTAAGAAGTTTTCATGGACTTTCTCAATATTATAGGAAGTTTATAAGGCAGTTTAGTGTTATTTGTGCTCCTATGTTGGACACAATCAAAGGAGGGATGAAGACCAAGTTTGCATGGAATGAACAAGCCAAAAAGAGCTTTGAGTTGTTGAGGGAAAAGATTACTACCCAACCTATGTTAGTCTTTCCAAGCTTTGAGAAGATTTTCACTATTGAGTGTGATGCAAGTAACATAACTATTGGGGCTATACTAAGCCAAGAGGGTAGACCGGTAGCATTTCATTCAGAGAAGTTGAGTGAAACAAAGAAGAAGTATTCTTCTTATGATCTTGTGTTTTATGCATTGGTTCAAGCTTTGAGAAAGTGGAGGCACTATTTGTTACCCAAGGAGTTCATTGTCTATTCAGACAATCAAGCTTTAAGTTTTTTCAATTCTCAAGAGAAGTTGATCCATAAGCACATGAAATGAGTGGAATATCTACAAGCTTATACCATTAATATCAAACACAAGAAAGGTGTCCTCAATAAAGTGGTAGATGCATTGTCTACAAGATCCCTTACCATTCAAGAGGTTCAATTGAAGAGAATGGGAATAGATCACTTCAAGGATCTATATGCTGAAGATGAGGAATTTGCAAACATTTATATGGTATGTACTAAATACAAGAACCATTTCCACAAAAAGTATGCTGAATACACTTTGCATAGCAATATTTTGTTCAAGGCAAATCAGTTATATGTCCCTAGAGGCTCTATTAGGGAGAATATGATTCCGAAAAAACATAATGGTGCATTGAGTGGTCACTTTGGGATCACTAAAACCCAACAACTTGTTCAAAGGTTCTACTAGTGGCTTAGAATGAACCTTGATGTTAAGAGATATGTGGAGAATTGCATTGTATGTCAAAGAGCCAAGGGTACTTCTTCAAATTTTGGCCTTTACCAACCACTACCTATTCCCACTAGGCCTTGGGATTGCTTGAGCATGGATTTTGTAGTTGGGTTACCCAAGACAAGACAAGGCATGGATAGTGTTTATGTAGTTGTGGACAGATTCAGTAAGATGGATTACTTTGTACCATGCAAGACAACTAATGATGCTAGCCAAATAGCCTCTCTCTTCTTCAAAGAGATAGTAAGAATCAATGGTTACCTAAGAGCATTGTGTCTGATAGAGACACCAAATTTATGAGTCATTTTTGGAAGACTCTTTGGGAAAGACTAGGCACTAATTTATCCTTTGGGTCTGCCTACCATCCCCAAACTGGTGGTCAGACCGAAGTGGTGAATAGATGCCTTGGAAATCTACTCAGGTTCTTGACAAACAAGTATGGATGGCAATGGGATCAATTGATTGGACAGGCTGAGTACGCGTACAATTACACAATCAATAGATCAATAGGGAAGAGTCCCTTAGAGATAGTATATGGATTACATCCTAGAGAATTCTATGAGTTGAGAGACTTGAAGGATGGAGTAAAGGAAAGTGGATATGTTGATGATTTTTCTTGTACAATGCAAGAGATACATGAGATAGAGAGGAAGATTTTGACTGAGAACACCTTGAAACCCAAAACCAAGGTTGATGAGAGTAGAAGAATAGTTCAGTTCAATGTGGGTGACTTGGTCATGGTACATCTTAACAAATCAAAAATTCAAAAGGGAGTACCTCACAAGTTTCATATGAGGAGGATAGGTCCCTATCCTATCTTAGCTAAGTATGGTGATAATGCATTCAAGGTTGAGCTCCTTGAAGATAGTGGACTGTCACCTATTTTTAACATTACTGACTTAGTCCATTACAAAGGACCACAAAAAGACATGGATCAAAATCTCAAGGAAGTGATCAAAGATGTGGAACATCTCCAATTACCCTCTGCTACAGTCAAAGGAGTTGATAGTGTACTAGATACTAGAGTCTACAAATAGAATCAAACTAAAGCATACAAGGAACACTTGATAGAGAAGCATGATCAAATGAATGCTAATGCAGTATGGGTCAAAGAATCAGAGTTCAAGAAGATGGGGATTGATTCAAGCATCCTCAATCCAAGGGTGGATTGATCTTTTTGTTTTCGGGAGGATCGTGCAGGAGCACATCTAGACTAACCTCCATGTTTTTATCACTTTTGGCTTGTAATTGATATCATCCAAGTAAAAATACTTAGGTTATTTCTAGACCTTATAACATCATTGCAATGTGGGCTAGGTGAGTCATTAGGACTAAGGTCACAATGATATCCATTGTTAGTATTTTTTTTCAATTTCTTAGGCTTAGTTGCTAAATGCTGGATTTGAGTCATGAATGTGTCCTAAACACATAAATGAGGACATATAGATGCCTTGAGGCCTTTAATTATCTTGGATCCTCAAAATGAAGATGTTAGAGGTCCTATAACTTAGGGAGAAGGGATAATGGCAAAGATGCCAAAAGTTGCTAAATTGTTGTCATGACAACAATTGTAATAATTGCAAATGTTTCATGCAACACGATTACCTTGGATCCACCTACAAAATCCAAGTGGGGAATCAACCAACTAGGTCTAGACTCATGAAGATGGCATCTAATTTTACCAAATTAATCAAATCTAAGTGGAGTCATTCATTGTAACAAGTTTGGAGAGAGCAATATAGTCTGCAATTCTAATTCTCTAAGAATCCCGTGTTTTTCATTGTGACAGTGCCATCTTATGGATTGAAATATTTGAATTAATTTTTTATTTGTGTTCTTAGGATATTTACAAGCATTATTTATTCAATAAGTTATTGCTTTTGAGGTAGTATACGATCTTAGTTAAATTGATTTAAGTTTAGTAGACTCACTGGTCCTGTCCTGACCAGTTAGTCAAGTTATGGCTCCACCATGAAATCTAGCAATGGGAAACACCTAAGGATGGATGGAAATTTTAGGGGAGTCAGTAGTGTACATATGTTTAGGATTAGAAGTCTTAGAAACATGGAGAGATATTTTTAATACTAAGCCCTAGGCTAGATGACAGTTCCCAGTTAGTGGTTTAGGATAGAAGAATTGGCATGTTTCATATAGGGAAAGAAAGTACTGTATGGAATAAGTATAGTTCCAGTTAGGTTTTAGTCTTATACTAGGATTCTATGATGTTAGAGTTCATACCAATCATTGAGACCAAGTTTTAAGCAAGTTTTCAACTAAGTTGCAGATAGTCCTAGAAATTAGGCCTATTAGCCCTATTGGACTTAGATTATAGGAATCCTATGTACGGATGACTTAGGGAACTAAAAATTTCAAAATATCTTGTAAAAGGATAAAGGGTATCTAGATATGGCTTAGATTTTCAAGTTCTTTGAAATTTTTTGCAAGAAATAGGAAAAGGTCACTGTGAAAGGCTATAAGGAAACAAGCCCACTTAGGCCTCTTTGAGACTAAAGTTGGAAATTGATTGCAAAGAGTTAAGAGATCCTCCAAAATGGAGTCAAATGAGATTAGATGGACTGTCTACATGATGATGAGCACCCCTAAATTGATTCATGGATGTTAGAGTGGAGTTGACACTTAGATCCTCCTTCCTCTGCGGGTTGATCGCCATCTGTGGGCTGATCGCCATATACTCTCTTTGGTTATGCCAGTGTGTGGGCGAGGTGCTGGTGAATCTGTGGGGTTCAGCTAATGAAACTATGGGTGCCCCTTATCAATTATATGGCATCTTAAATAGAATCAACTGGATCAATAGTTTCCACTAATGGTGCTGAATCAACGGGTTTTGGTTCTATTCTACCCCGGCTATTGGATAAACTACAATGGTGCTACGAGATATAAAATAGACACGGATGCTAAGCTTTCAAAACTAAAGCTTTAATGTGCCCTTTCCCTGCGTAGCCCTTGCAATGTGTAGGAGAGGAAGTGAAGTAACTACTAGGGTGTTAGTCTTTCAAAGGAGAAGCACAAGTTAATCATCTAAGCATAATAAGGACCTAGAGGAGATTAGGATCCTTGAAGAAGACAAAGAAGATATTCTTAGTTAATTTTGCAAGCAATCCATTGGAACACTCACACCAAGATGCCTTAGACAATGAAGATTAGATACAAGCCATGAATGAAGAAATTGAACAGATTGAGAAAAATAGGACTTGGACAATTATACCTAGGCTGAATGACCAGAATATAATTGGTACTAAGTGGGTACTTAGAAATAAGCTAAATGAACATGGAGAGGTAACAAGAAACAAAGATGGACTGGTATGCAAAGTTTATGCACAAGAGGAAGGGATTGATTATGGAGAAACATTCTCCCTAGTTGCAAGATTGGAAGGAGTAAGAACATTACTTGCATATGCAGCCTACAAAGGTTTTAAAGTTTATCAAATTGATGTAAAGTCAACATTTCTAAATGGAATATTAGAAGAAGTATACATTCAACAAGCTTATTGATTTTTTGACCCAAGCAATAAGAACATGGTTTACAGATTACACAAGGAACTATATGGAGTGAAGCAAGCACCAAAAGCATGGTATGAGAGATTACACAATTATTTGATAAAGATTGGATTTACAAGAACCAATGACAATGTCAATCTATATTTAAAGACAGAGAAAAGTAAAGGTACTTTATTGGCTGAAATTTTTGTTGATGACATTATATTTAGTGGACAAGATGTGTTATGCCAAGCATTTGCAAAGGAGATGCAAACTAAATTTGAGATGTCTATGTTTGGTCAGATAAAAAAAATTTGCTGGCTTACAAATATATCAGATGAAAAATGGTATCTATATTACTCAATCAAAATATGTCAAGGAGATAATAAAATTTTTTGGAACGGAAGATTCAAAATCAGTGAGTACACCCATGGCTACTGGACATAAGTTAACAAAAAATGATGATACAAAAGAAGTGAATCAAACCCTTTACAGGTCAATGATAGGAAAGCTACAATATGTTGGACACAGTAGAGCTGATATTGCACTAGATGTTGGTATTGTTGTAATATTTTCTGCCAATCCCAAAGAAACTCATATGATGGTAGTAAAAAGAATCCTGAGATATTTGAAAGGTACAGATGATTATAGTCTGTATTACAAAAATAATGACATGTTTGAACTTAGAGTTTATACTGATTCTGATTGGGATGGAAATGTGGATGATAGAAAAGGAACCACAGGTGGAGTATTTATTTTAGGAAAAAGATTAGTTTTATGAACAAGAAAGAAATAGAATTGCACCTCACTATCTACACCTAAAGCCGAGTATGTGGCAGCAGGAGTTAATTGTTCTAATATTGTGTGGTTGAAGATACTACTGAAAGGTATGATAGAGGAGATCGTAGAACCAATTGTCATATATTTTGATAACATAAGTGCCATTAATATTTCGAAGAACCCTGTAATGCACTCAAAGACAAAGCATATAGCTATCAAGTAGCATTACTTGAGGGAGCTAGTTCAGAAGAAGGATGCAAGACTAGAATATGTGAATGCTACGGAACAATTAGTAGACATATTTACTAAGGCACTACACAAGGATTCTCATGAGTATCTGTGAGGTAAATTAGGGGTGATTCCCCTAACTGAGGCTAATTAGTTCAGAATGGTACGTTGCATCAAATGTTATATTCAGAATATTTTACACATTGATGCACGAATAGTCACACTTTAGGATGTTGCCTAAATCTGTGCAAAATAGTCAAAGACAAAAAAGAGGATCAATCATAAGAAATATGATAGGAACAACATGATACATAGTTTAGAATAGAAGAATCTCCATTATGAAGATTTCAATGTCTTTGGCATTGTTTTCAAAGAGGGAGAAGTTTACTGAAAGAGGGAGAGTTTACGATACTTAGAGGTAAAGGGAGAGTTTACTAATAGAGGGAGTCTATAGATAAACATAAACATAAATATTTTAGTGTGATTACAGACATAGAGGGAGAAATTTTTTACAAGATGAGAATCAGAATGAAGCTAAAGACATTAATGAATATTTGTTCATATCAAGGAACATAGGCAAAATTTTTGGATTGTATGGTAACTATAATTGCAAATTTTCTTGTTCTAATGTTTAGTGTTGCCATCAATGCCAAAGAGGGAGATTGCTAGAAATATATAATGGAAACAATTATTGTTTTGTCATTGATGTCAAACCTTAATTGGTGAGACTATTTCTATTTTTTTGAATACTATATCTATTGATTATTGAAGAAGATTTGAAGGCAAGGATAACAAGAAGACCAAGTGAAATGGTAAGTTATGGGAAATCACATGGGTATTTGATTAGTTGGCACATTGGCAAAGTAATGTGTTGTTTATCTTTTGATGACAGTTTACTGAGAAAAATTTATGCTGAGCAAAGTCTGTGATGACCAAGCACCAGTAAATTGCCAAGGAAGCCAGTGAGGACTGACTGGAATAACACAGTGTTGGTTGAACAACAATATTTTGGTAACTTTTGAGATTTAAGATCTCTGGCTGACATAATTGATTTTATTGGGATATGTAAAGTTATTTAAGGATAAGCTCGATTGGTCCACACTATTTAAATGCATAGGTAATAGTAATTACTACATGCATAAAAGATTTAATTACTGATTTCTTTGGAGAAGTAAATTAAACGTAAAGATGGAAGTATCCATTGGATCTGATCTAACCTAAGATATACGATCTTGATTAAGTGAAAAAAATATTTCTTTGACCTAGATAAAGAGGTATAATATAACCTCAAGGGGTTATTCATAAAAAGTGTGTAAGAAGTGTATGCAAGAGGATTGTGTAATTAATTGATTGATTTCCATGATCTAGAAGAGAAGGCTGAACAGAGAAGCAGATAGCTATGAGAGTGATTGCTTGACATATTTCCAAGTAGATCTGAAGATTGAAAATAGAATGGAGGTCACTTAGTGAATTAGCATTAGAGCTGAATTGTATAGATAGATTTTCAAAGTAAGTTGTATGCATCAGATCACACCTGTTGATTACTTTCTAACCATTTTATCAGTCAAAATCCTTTAACTAGGTTGACCTAACAGTCATTGTACAAATCCTTCGAGCAAGGTGACATTCAAGTGGAATTTTCTAAGTCCTCTAACAAGGCCACTCCTGACAAGGTGTTTAAATCTTTTAACCACGTCACATTTAGCAATGTGTTTTGTAACCTTTAACAGGGTTGGCTTCTAACAGAGTTTACTTTAGAAGAGTGAAAACTTGATAGCATGTTATTGGTGGTTTTTCCCAAATTGGGTTTCCATGTTAAATCCTAGTGTCACCTTGTGTGAATGTTTATGATGTTTTCTACTATTAAGTTTCTGCAAGCTGATTACATTTGAATAGTAAAACTACATATGTATGTTGTTGTTTTATGCTATTACTTCCAAGCAGATCTGAGTTGTTCAAAGTGGTATAAAATCCAATTTGGTACATCTAGACGTGAGGATAACTGATTCACCCCCCTCTCAGTTATTCTAAATTCATTCTAACAAAAAATTTCTCCATAATCAATGCCCTCTCCTTGAGCATATCCTTTACACACTAATCTTTCCTTTTTTCTAGAAACTTCAACTTTTTCATTCAACTTGTTTCTAAAAACCCACATTGTACTAATTACATTCTTATCATTTGGTCTAGGCACAAGAGTCCAAGTCTTTTTCTTTTCTATCTACTCAATCTCTTCATTCATGGCTTCTTTCCAAATTTCATAATTCAAAGCATATTTAATAGATCTAGGTTCAATTTCACTAAGAAAACATGTACCTTTAAGTTTGTTCCTTGTCATTATACATTCTTTCTGATCTCCAATTATTTTCTTAGGTGCATGATGCTTCTAACATATCTAGAAAGTACACGTTCCTTCTTCTTTGATTCTGGGCTTGATCCACTTGGTTCACCATGCTCAAACATTATATTCTTCTCTTCTGACTAAGAATCGGTTGCCTATGTTTGAGATTTGGTTTCCTCCATCTAAGACTCAGTTTCCACCATCTAAGACTCATTTTTCTCTATCTAAGACTCGGTTTCCTTAATCTATGACTTGGTTGCAACCGTTAGCAGCTCAGCTTACATAGGTTGTAACAAAGTTTGTGCTGATGAATTTAGTGGTTGACATGGTTGCTATCAAATCACCATTGCTTGTGTCTTAGGTAAAGTACCCAGTTCATAATACACAAAGTTCTTGTAGTCCTTAGGCTCTTTACTACTCTCTTCTTCTCTTCTCTCTACAAACTAATCAATCATTACACATACACTTTCTAGGACTTTACAAGTACCAAGATTCAACATTTATATGATTTTCTTTTACACGAGTAGCCTAGGAATATACCTTCATCACCTTTTACATCAAATTTTCCATTTCTTGCTTCCTTCAAGATGTAACATTTACTTCCAAATACTTTGAAATAATGAACATTGGGTTTATATCCATACCGTAATTCAAAGGGTGTCTAATTAGTACCTTTTTTTAGTTTAACTTTGTTCAAGATGTGAATTGCAGTGCTGATAGCTTCCTTCCAATATTTGGTTGCAACGATCTTTTCAATCATCAAGGTTCTTACACATTCAATAATAGATCTATTTCTTCTTTCTTCTATTCCATTTTTCTGTGGTGTACAAGGGGTAGATGTTTGTCTCTTGATTCCTCTTTCATTGCATAATGCATTGAACTCATTAGAAATGAATTTATCTCCTGTATCAGATCTTAGGCATTTTAGTTTCTTTCTTGTTTCCTTCTCAACTCTGGCCATGTACCACTTAAACTTTTGAAAATCTTCTGATTTTTCTTTGAGAAACATAATAGTTATCATTCTGGAGTGATCATCAACAAATAGAATGAAATAATTCTCTCAAGTGTAACTTGTTGTTCCAATTGGTTGAAATAGATCAGTATGCAGTAACTGCAAGACTTCTTTAGTATTGTAATTCTTTCTCTTGAAACTAGTTTTCCCCATCGTCGCAATTTGACATTGTTTACATATTGCCAATTCAGGTTTCTTCAAAATAGGAATACCTCTTACTCTTCTATTCTTGCTTATGTTGACCAAGTTATCAAAATTCACATGACACAATATTTTATTCCATAACCATATTTCTTCTACTTGTGCAATAAAACATAAAATTTCAGTGAGATCAAGATAAAATAGATTACCTTTTGTTTGCTTCCCAGTTCCAACTACGTTTCCCTTACCATCTAGGAGCTTGGCCTTACCATTCATGAATTCTACCTTGAAACCAATGTTATTCAAATTTTCCACACTTAGTAGATTATGCCTTAGTCCTTCAACCCAATAAGTGTTATTACATTTGATTCATTCAGTTAGAGAAATAGAACCTTTACCTTTCACATAGCAAGGTTCATTATTCCAAAATTTGACACTCCTACCATCATAGTTCTCAAGATTTTCAATTTTTTTTTATCACCAATAATGTGGTGAGAACAACCACTATCAATTATCCAAGTGTCATTAACATCAAAAAAAAGTGCAGTGCTTTCATTTTATTCATTATCTGACTCATCCTTAATAGAAATGTAAACCCTTTTATATTCATCTTCATCACTATTAGAATCTTTTGCAATATAACAAGATTTCTTACCTTTGTCATTGTAGCTTTTGTAACTTTTGAAATATTTCTTTCCTTTTTACTTGTTGAACTTTCTCTCATATTTTTCTTCTTTATTTGGACAATTAGCAGCAATGTGGCCAACCTCATCACTTGAAAATAAAATCAATGGTATTCTTTGTTTGTACGTTATTTTTCCTTTGGTAGGTCTCTTTGCAAGTAGTGCTTCAATGATTTCTATATCTTCATCATCAGATGTATCACCTTTATCATTTTCAATCTATTTTCCTTTGAGTTTCTATCCATCTTACCAAGGCTTAATTTTTCTTTGAATGTAGATTCAAAATTTCCAGGATTAGGAGAATAATTATCAAAATTGTCCTACTCAAAAGCTATAAGTCTTCCAACCAATAGGCCTAGAGTTATATCATTTCTCCACCTCATCTCTTGAATAGCTAAAACTCTAATAGCATAGATAGGAGGTAAATTTCTCAATACCTTGCTAACCACTATTTTGTCTTCAATCTGTCCAATAGTATCTTTGATGACATTGACACTTTTCTTGATTCTATCACTGTATTTTGTAATGTCTTCTCCTTCTTTCATTTTCTTCTAATCAAAATGACCTCTGAGACTCTCTTCTTTGGCTCTCTTTACATTTTCATCTCCTCCATGGATATCATGAAATTTATTTCACATATCATATGCATTAGGGCAGTCTTTGACTTCATCAAATTCCAAATAGCTGAGTGGAGAAACTATATCAATCATCATTATGTTATGATTCTTCATGTCCACCATCTTATCCATAGACATAGATTTAGGTGGTTCCACATACTTGTAGCCCAAGGATTGCAAGTCAGTATCTTCACTAATAGATAGATGTAGCCTCATCAACTCTTTCCATGCAGGAAAGTTGTGTTTGTTAAGCTTGGGGATCTCCCTTCTTTAAGAAATCTTTACATTAATCTTTAGCTTAGTCCTTGAAACCTTCCCTGAAAGCACCAAAAGATCTAATACCACTTTTTGGAAATGAGTTGAGTAATTGAGAGGGGAGGGGTGAAGCAATTACCACAAAAATAAATCCAAGTCCCTTAGATTTCTTAAACAAACTTATCACTCTGCTCGGTTAACAAAAGATATTATGTTGTTACTCAGGTAAGAAAGAAATCTAAAGATATTAAATGTCTTTAACCTATAGTGATTAAGTGCAGAATCATGAAGCATAAAGAAAATAACAGGTACACAAATGACACCAATATTTAACGTGGAAACCCAATTTGGAAAAACTGCCAATTGCAACTAGTTACTAATTTTCACTCTTCTAAAGTGAGCCCCGTAAGGAGCCAACCTTTTTAAAGGTTAAAAAACAAAATGTAAGGGGTGACCCTGATAGATGATTTAATCACCATGCTAGGAGTGGGCTTGTTAGAGGTCTTCAAACACTTTAATGTAGAAATGCCACCTTGGGAGAGGATTTATGAATTACTGTTAAGTCTACTCTATTAAGAGATTGGATCACTGCTACAATTTTTAGAGAGTAACAATGAGTTGACTTGATTGAAGAAGCATCTATCTTTGCAGATTTAGATTTCTATTTTGGCTTTAACTAGATCCTCACTAATCAAATATCCTTTTGCAACTCAGTCTAGATATTTTTTCCTTAATCAGAATTCCCTCTTACTTCGCCTTAATTCTTCATATCAAAAACTCTACCACACATTAAATCTAAACTTGACCTTGTATATATATAATAATCCTTGTTAATTTAGCTTGAATAACCTTCCAAATAAATAATAAAACTTAAGGTTGTCGGCTGCAATAAACCAATTAAACATAAAGTGTAAACTGTTGTTATTTGGCTGACACTAAATACATAACTTGGTTAACACTATAATCCTTCAATGCTCGACCGTTACTCGGATAAACCCAAAATTACTATACTGCCTAATTAAAATTGGTTAAATACCAAAGTTCCTTCATTAACTAATAGGGATCGGTTAATACAACAAATCACTTGGGCTGATACATGAGTCTTCTTCAATGCCTGCGAGAGCTCGACATACACTGACAGTGATCAGTTAGGTTTAGACATGTGTAACATCACTACATTTGTGTAGCATCAATGAAAATATACAATTGAATAATTGTCTTCAACAAAAACAATATTCCTATCAATAATACCCAAAATACATCCTGGTATGCTAAACACAATCTCAGAAAGAAGTAATCAAAATATAGAGATGACATAGTGATAACAAAAATTATAACCACCTTATGCAAATTCATTTATCTAGTAAAATTAGTAACCAAGTATAATTAAATTTTCCAAGAAAATCTAAATTAAACTCCTATAAATTAATTTATAAAATCTGTCATTCATTAATTTATATATTTAAGTAATTACTAAATACTGACTATAATTACAATCATGAGATAATATCATGTAATATCTAATAGACATTAATATTAAATTCAATATTAATACTATTTTTATCAATTAAAACCATACATAAAAACAATAACTAAACTAATAATAATAAAACTTTATATATTAAGAATATAAATAAAGCACTTCAATAAATTTAATATTTATTAACTAAAACAAAGTTTAATTAAAAAATAAATTTAAAACACAAAAAAAAAACTAAATCTAAAATAAATAAAACATTATTTAGTTAACGAGTTTAACTAAAAAAATATTTTAACGTATTGGGGGGGGGGGGGGGGGTCTCGGCCCCATCCCACATCCCCACAACACCCTTTTAAAAGGGGCTGCCCTCGGTCAACGTGGGGACTGTCGCAAGGCGGTTGGACCCTGTGGTCACCACCGTCGGAAACCACGGTGGGTCTGCAGGCCCACAGCCTACGGTCCCTGTTGTCCCGTAGTACCCTCGGCTTTGGGGATGCATGGGGGGGTGTGCTGGCCCCTACCACCCACCTCCCCTTCAACTTTTAATTTTTCTTTTGTTTTAAGTTTTGAAAAAATCTTTTCAAATAATAACCTTTTATTTATTATTTTATATTTTTATTATTTTATGCCTTTTTTTTTTTAAATTCTGGTGAAAATTCAAAAAAATCTGACTGTAATTTTTTAATAGGAAGATATTATTATATTTAATTTAATTTCAAACATCATTAAGAACAATTTTTATTTCTTATCAATAATCAATTGTTTTAAAGCTATTTTCAATATTAGAAGTATTATTTTTTTACCAAAAGCTCTAAAGGGAATAAAGGAGGAGATATTTAAAAACATAAAATTTGATGTAAACCATGAAAACATTCTATATATATAAAGAAGAGTTCTTTCTAAGCATGCAAATTAACTTTGATTGTTTTGTTTCCATGCAGATCCGGACCCAGTTTTGACAAGAATCTGATGAGAGAAAAATTCCTACTTTACAATGTAAGATATTCACAAATCTAAGGGTTTATCCCATTTCTAACAACAATCACCAATTTTTCTCTCAAAGAAGACATTTCCATAAATTTGAAACCGTAAGGTTAGGTTTGAAACTAAAACATTCCAAATGAAAACCCTAATGCCCATTGTGCATTCAATACCATAAAATGAAACCCTTGTTCCCAAAAATAAAGATCTAACATGCAACCATGAAGGAAACCACAAAATTGATCCAAGTACATATTTCTTCATCTTTTATAAATAAATCTCACAACAATCAAACAAGGAAGCTTCAAACAAAGGATCTTAGATTTTCATATGCATAGAAGACGGGGCTCTGAAAGCTAGAAATTAAAAGACCAAGATCCTACCTTAATAATTGATGAGAGGAAAAAATTCACAAATCCAAGCAATGAAGAATCCAAAAATACTCCTAAGGTCTCCACAATTCTTTAATCACCTGATTTTCCTTCTCCCTGATTGAACCACCTAAAAAATGGCTTTCAATCCAAGGATATAAAAAATCAAGCAATTAGGTTTTCAAAAAGTAAAACCCCTAAAGGGAATATAAATTATCTAATTAATAATTCAAAGAAATTATTTATTTTCCATTTTCACTTAAATCATGCACTTCTCAACTTTAGAATATAAAAACAAAGTCATAATTGAAAATGCATGAGAAATATTTCAATTAAATAAATCAATAAATCATGCAACTTAAAGCAATATTCAATAAATCAAGTTTGTGCAATTAATTACAATAATTGAATTTAATATTTATTAAATCTCAATTATTTAAATCAAGAATTTATAATTAAATCAATTAATTAAATATAGACATTTAATTAATATTTAATTATTAAATAGTAATATATTTAATATATTAATATTTTTTTTTATTGGTAAAAGGCTGAAGCCCTAAATTTTATTAATATTTAAATTAAAAATTTTACAAAATAATCGCACTCAATGCAGGCACTAGTAGGAAAGAGCGGAGTCGAGAAAACCTCCAGCCTTGCCCGGGACTATAAGTCTTGATACTAATACAAAATTTATGTGGGCATACCCACAACTCGATATCTATCAAGATTGTTCCAAAATACATAGTTTTCGTGGGCATTCCCACTACTCGGTAGTTATCGAGGTTTGTCAAAATAATGCTACAATTTAATTACAATGATAAAATACGTATACTTCTCTTGTTTAATACAGTTGGGATACCAACATCTAATCCTAATTCTTTGGAAGGAAGTTGTACTTGGTGCCAGATTGATAATATCCTCCTGATATGAGAAACAAAATTCTTCCAAACCAAATGGTTAAACACCAAAAGGATATTTAAAATGAATCAAATATAAATTAGAAATAAAAACCTTCCTCTTTGCATTGTTACCTTTCTCCGGATGGTAAGTTTTTTGGATGCCAAGCTTATTGTAAAAAATATAAATATCCACACCAAATGCTAGTTTGGAGTACATAATTAGGGTGTTATAGAATCAATAAATCTAGGATTCTAGGATAGAAAATCCTATGATAAAGTAAGAAGATAATACAATTATTCTTAGATTACAAATTTCTAACAAAGGAGCCATATAACCTTCTATAGCAAAAATTTAATATATAATCATTCAAGAAACTAGTTAGCTCATAATGGACTACGATTAGAAAACATTAACTAACATTTGAAGTATAATGCCCTTATAGGTATTTGGAGTTTTCACATATTTGAGATAAGCCGAGTTACCCCTATTATGCTTATCCTTGTGTATCTTTTTCAAAAAGAATGCTGATTGAACCAAAGATTAGCCTATGAAGGTCAATGATGATTATACCACTTCCTTATATAGGATATATGCTTATTTTCCATTACTCTTTTGTGATCCACGAAATATCAAACTTAGTAAAGAAAGGTAAGCATATATGTTTATTAGCTATAGAGAGAGGGATAAATATCTACCCCTCAGC
>MU227549.1:3769979-3801721 GCA_018584345.1 Thuja plicata
TCACTCACTTACATGCTTAATGATGATTGTAGTCCAAATATTTATGATCATGGAGTAAGCAGTCTTAGCACTTTCCAGAACGCCGAGGTTTCTTCCTTCTGAAGATAACTGTGGGGAATGCTTAACTGAGATTATAAGGCTGGAGTCATCATTATATAACCTTGGCCTAAGACCGAGGATTGAAGGGATGCTAATGATGAACCTAGGGGTGATTGTTTTAGAAAATAAGAGAGATTAATGATGTGAGATGCTTGATGGGGGAGAGATAATGAGTGAGTTTATTATAATCTGCAATATACATATGTATATGTTTTCATGTGAAAGAGGCTCTGTTATATCTTGATTAATAACCCACTAATGTAACTCCATTGGCTCCTTGATTGGCTAGCAAATCTACTTCTGAATTGCCTTCTGTATAAGTGTGTTTAACTTCAACCTCAGGAATGGTATCTAAGATGAGATTAATTTCTTCAATTATTGAATTAAGTGTCCAATTAGGATTCCTTTTAGTTTTAATAGTGTTAATGATTATTTGAGAGTCCCCTTCGATAATTAAATTTGACAGGTTGAGTTTCTTACATATTTTCAGGCCCTCAAGGGTAGATTTAACTTCTGCCATGTTATTAGTCATGGGTTTAATAGGACGAGTGTATTTAGAGATAATTTCTCCCATCCAATTTCTAATGATCCTTCCTATCCCTGCTATTTTGAGGTTGCCTCTCGATGCCCCATCAAAATTTAATTTGTACCAACCCATGCTAGGTGGGGACCATTTGCACTTAGATCTATCAAATTTCGATTTGGGACCGCCTTTATCATATAGTGGTGGGATATTTAGTGTTGACCATTTTAGCCTGATCTTGTTATCCCAGTTTTTAAAGGATTCCTCATAACATATTTTGCCTCAAAGTTTACTATTAATAATTTCAGTGATTGATGTTTCTATTTTATTTATAATGTTCTTCCAATCTAATTTTTGATTTGTAAATATTCTTCTATTACATTCTTTCCACACTTCCCAAGCTATAATTCAAGGGGAGATTGTCCAGATGTCTTTGTATCAATTATCTTTGTATAAAGCCAGCCATGCTTTAAGGTCACCTAGTAGGTCTTGAGGGAATGTAGTTTTCCAGTCTAGACACTATTGTAACCATTTCCAACATTCCTGGGTATAATTATAGTTTAGAAGTAGATGATCAACATTCTCTGTATGATTCTCTCATAAGGGGCATCTTGATGGGCCTTCAAAACCCATCTTTCTAAGTCTATCTATAGTTAAAATCCTATTTTGCAAAGCAGCCCAAAGGAACATTCTCACCTTGGGAAGGCAGGCTTTATTCCAACATAGATTCAGGGAGATGTCTACAGTATTCATATTTTTCTCTAGGACTATGTTTTTATAACCCTCCTTCATTATGTATTCCCCATTATTAGAGCCTGCCCAGATGAGATTGTCTGATCTATTTTTGCCAAAGATTTCCCTGTCTTCTAATATATTGATAAGTTGCAGTCTTTCTTGGCCTATAGTGGTACTTTTTTCTACTGATCTCCATGTCGGATCCTCTTTGATTCGTATATATTCTTTGAAATACATACCTATAGTTGCCTTGCCCTCTTCAATGAATTTTTTCAAAATCCCCATCTTATGTAATGGAGGAAGGCCCGCCCATGATTCATCCCAAAATAAAGCCTTATCCCTAATACCAACATCCCAAGTAAGGAACTTGCTGATAATCCCTCTAGATTCTTTTATGAAATTCCAAATATGGGAGCCTTTAACGTGTGATTGGGCCCTAAAGATGTTGATAGGGTGTGCTTCTGGGATGTATTTGTGAATTAAGATTGAAGCCCATTTACTGTTAGATTCCTTAAAGAGTCCCCATATGAGCTTTTCCCCTAAAGCTTTGTTCTGTCATAGGAGATTTTTTATTCCTAGACCTCCCTAAGAGATTGGTTTGCATAAGTTATCTCATTTAATGAGAGCTAATTTTTTGTCTTCTTATGTGCCTTGCCAATAAGAATCACTAAGAATTTTATCTAGGTTATTCTTAATATTAATCGAAAGGGGGAGGATAGACATGTGGTACATCAGAATTGCTGTTAAAACTAATTTGATCATTGTGGTTCTGCCAGGTTTTGTGAGCCATTTTCCTTTCCATGAACTTTTATTTTCCTAGACCTTTGTTAGCACTTGTTGCCAGAGTTTGGAGGTTTGAAGACCCTTATCCAAGTTTATTCCCAAATATTTACAAGGGAACTTTCAAGGTTTATAGCCAAGCGTGTTACAAATTTTCTTTTCCATTATTAGGGAAGTATTTAAAAAGAAAATTTTGGATTTGTTAGGATTAAATTTTTGACTTGAGGCTTTTGAATATAGATTAAGGATATCCTTAAAGGCCTTGGCTTCTCAACAATTGGCCAAGCCTGAACGTATCGTATCATCTGCAAATTTCTGGTTCATTATATTGGGTAAATTTTATGTTGCTTTTAAACCTATGATTTTGCCTTCTGTTTTCTTCTTGGCTATGGCTCTGCCTAAGGCTTCTGCCATGATAACGTAGAGGAAAGGTGAGAAAGGGTCACCTTTTCTGATACCTCTAGAGATGTCAAAATAACCTTCCAGTGTGCCATTGATAAGAATAGATATTTTAGGAGTGGAAATACATTTGTAGATAAGGTTGATCCATTGTTTGGAAAAGCCAAAGGCTTCCAAACATTAGCAGAGGAATCTCCAGTCAATTTTTTCATAGGCTTTCTGGATGTCTATTTTAATAAACATACTAGGATCCTTGGTTAATTGAGTTGTATGTATGAGTTCTTGAGCTATAACAATTCCATCTAAAATAGATTGATTAGCTATGAAGCTTGTTTGCTCTTCTGAGATAATAATAGGGAGGAAGGTTTTGAGCCTGTTTGCCAAGCATTTTGATAGTATCTTATAAATGGTATTACATAACGTAATAGGACGAAAGTCCCCTAGCTCCATACAGTAATTTTTATTGGGGATGAGTGTAAAAAAGGTGTTATTAATTTTGGTTAAAATGGACCCAAAGTTTCTCGTAGCTTCCACTACTTGCCAAATATCAGTTCCCATAAAGTGCCAACACTTTTGAGAAAAACCCGCCTGAAACCCATCGGGGCCAGTGCTTTATCTAGATGTAATTGGAATACTATAGTTTTGAATTCTTCCAAAGTGATTTTTCTATTTATCATTTTGTTATTTACTTCCGAGATCAGTTTAGGTATTGCCTTTAACATCTCATTTTGAGCTTTGAGATTAACCGCTTTTGCATTATTTAGAAGACAGTAATAAAATTGTATGAAATGTTCTGAGATAAGGCTAGGGTCTTCTAAAATTTTCCCCTTATCATCCTTAATTCTTGAAATTCTATTTATGTTTCTTTTTAAATTTGTGGTTTTATGGAAATGTTTCGTGTTACTATCTCCTTCTTTTAGCCAAGATTCCCTAGACTTTTGTTTCCAGAAAAATCTCTTGTTTGAGAAGAATCACATTATGTTTAGGCATAAGTTATTTTTCTTTAAGGTAATTGGAGTCATTCATACCTTGATCTATAACTAGATTATTAAGATTTTCTAATTCTTGTTCAATTTGTAATTTATCTTTGAAAATGTTGCTAAATTTGTTTTTATTCCATTCTAATACTTTGTTTTTAATAATTTTTAGTTTAGCTACAAAACTATACATCTTAGATCCTTCAATCATTAACTGATTCCACCATTTCTCTAGGAGGTTGATAAGTTCCTGATCTTGAAACCACATAAATTAAAATTTAAGGGTGTTTCTAGATGGTTTGCAACTTTCCGTAATAGTTAGTCTAATAGGGAAGTGATCCGATTCTGTTTATGTGAGAATTTCAACAGTCAATACATGATTGAAATTTTCAGATTCTCCACTAATCAAAAATCTATCTAGTTATTTCTCAATATGACTAAAACGTGATCTTCTATTATTCCAGGTGAATATACCATTATTAGTGTCAATATTTATTAAATGATTATCCATGACCCATTGATTAAAATCTTTTTGAGCTTGTGAAATATATTGTGATCCTCCAAATTTCTCTTTGATATCCAAGATGGCATTAAAGTCTCCTCCTAATATATGTATCTCTTCTTTGTTGGATTGCAAAAAGGATTGGATTTCCTGCCATACTCTCCTTTTTTTCTCATTTTGAATAGGTCCATATATGTTTAACAAATAGAATTTTAAGTCTATTTTAAAGCTATTGATCCTTAAGACCATCCAACTGCTATTTTTTATTAAGGCTTGGACTGAGACTTTCTGGGGATCCCATAGCGATGCTATACCTCTAGATGCACCAATAGATGGCACATAATCTAATTTCTAGATTCCTAGTTTACCATTTAATCTCTCACTTTCTTCCATACTAAGTTTGGTTTCCTGCAATATGATAATTTCTGATTCAAAATTTTTTAGGTATCTTTTTAAAAGTCTTTTTTTGTTAGGGGCATTTAATCCCCTAACATTCTAGGATGTAACTGTCATTGCTCATTGGGGAGGCACTTCCCCTTCCCAATGTTTAGAATATCAAAAATCTTCTTTTGATTTCCCGCACTACCACCCAAGATTCTAAGTTATTTGAGGGATTTCCTTCCTCTTTTCTTTTTTATCTTATCAATTCTGGGGTATGTTAAGCCTTCCCTATTAATTGCTATACCAAGTTTTCTATCTTTGTTCATTATACCAAATATGCCATTAATGGCTTCTATATTGCATTTTGTATCATCATTGATTAGGGGGTAGTTATTTATATTCCCTACTGGTCTTATAGTCCTTTGCCCTTCCTCTAGATTAATGAGGGCATCTTCTTGATCTATGGTATCTTGACCATATGATTCCATAATGTTTTCTATGTTATCAAGACCATTTTTATTTAAAGCTTCCAATTCTATAGGAATTGTAATATTTGTTTCATTGTCTATTGGTTGGAATGCCATTGGTTCCTCATTTTCCTTTTCATCTTTTCTAATTAGCATGATCTTTTTAATTAATAGTTCTTTTTGAAAAAAACAATTCTTCTTTATCACAGATCTCATTAATGAAGAGATCCATTAGTTCATTTGTAATAGTTTCTCCTATATAATCTCATTATAGGTGCAATAATTAACATTAATATTTACCATAATTATTCATTAAATAAATCAAGACAAAAGCATCATTAAATCAACTGAAAAACTTTCTAAACAGATAAACCAGCTGAAACAGAACCACAAACACACACAAACTGGCTCATGAATCCACATCTTTTGATGAATTCAAAGAGGATAGTCAACCAGATTATTTGTCCATTTCTAGGACAAAATAAGGGTTTACGGTATGGATTTGGAACTGATATTATCTCCCCTCCCTTACCATTGAGATATTATGATAGGGAACACTCACTCCTTCCAATTCATGGAAGACGTAGCCTGATACCTGCAAATTTTTCATCACAAAGATGACCATATATGCATATAATATAGAAACCAATGGTTGAGACTAGTTTATCGTGTGGATCTCGTCGAAGCAAGTAACTATGAATTTGTCCCATACCATACCAAACACATCAAATACAAAAGTAAAACATAGAAATGTTCCATATGTATATAGATTTAAGGTTAGTATTGTCGAAAACCATAATCAAAATAATATCATAACATATACATAACCATCATGAAATAACCATAAATCACATGAAAATAGGAGATATAATACACTAAGCAATGAATTAGTAACATACTGAAAAGTAATACATAAAATACCCTTAAAATTACCTAAAAAAAGATAACACATACATACAAAGGTCTAAAAGAGTTGAAAATATTAAACAAAAATGCAGACTAAGGGGCGGGTATTACATCCTCCTCCCCTAAAACTAGGCTTACTCTTGGAAGCCGATAACTAATCTAGTTAAGATTCAAAAAGGATTTTTATCATAGTGCTACACCCCCTATTAGTAAGGATCAAACAAGAAGGTACACCCAACCACAATCAACAAAAGAATATACCAATCACAACAATCACTCATTTACACTTCAAGAAAGAACTAATGAAAGTAAACTAAACTAACTTTTAAAATATGCATAATGAATCATCATGAAAAGTAATCAGAACTCAGATTTAAACATAAACCAAAAATCACCTTAATCACTTATTCTTCATCTAATATTTCTAAAATAAGTCTATATCTTCAATGCTTTCACAAATCATGAAATACATACAGACTTAAGCTTAATAAAGAAGACACATATCCATGTTTATATATGTAATAGAATAAAATGTATGTAAGTGGTTATGGGGTGTACAAAGGGTAAAATATAGAGGATGGTAAAGATGGATTTGTAAGATGTATGTATAGGAAAAAATGAGGTGTCAATGTGTTTAAAGGTTTTGGGGAAAGATAAGATTGTCCTCCTAGCCCCAAATTTCACAAAGGAAAGATCCACTTTGATCAACCATAAGAAAATTGTTAATGCACAAATGCATCAATCAATCATAAATAAGAAGAAAGAAGAAATCCTTAGATTAGAAATGATTAAAATCTTAATTGAAATGAATTTAAGATAGACACTAACCCTAAAATATAGCAGATTTGGAAAAGCCTATTTTCTGATGTCTTTGTTAAGTTTTGGGAAATTCTAAAACTGGATATGGGATAGAAACATAGAGATGAACAAAACCAATAAATATTTTCCTTTTCTAAGTCAGGTCAACCGTGACCCAAATGCGGGGGTGCAATTGTACCCCTAAATTTTGACGTCAACCTACATTACTCTAACAGAAATTTCTTCCTAGATCCTGAAAGTTGGCTGAAAAGGGTATCCAAGTCTTCTCTTAAATTTTCTATCATGTACCTATACCTACAAGAAAAATGGTTTTTTTCATTGGGGGGAGTGGTTTTCCTTGGTTAAACCCAGTTTTTGAATTAACCTTAAAATATAATTAAAATTGCAGAGAAAAAGAAATTCACCTTGCATGTATAAAAACCCTTGTGGAGGATTCAAATCCTTGGATCCACAAGTATGTATGCTCCAAATTAATGTATAATGTAGAATGTAGGATGTCTCAAATAAATATCCTTTATATCTTCACCAACAATCTTGAATATATCTTCTAATAGGAAAAGGCTTGCATGGATGTGGATGGAGAAATCATCAAGAAGAGGGCTCCATAGAGCTTGAATCCTTCAATGGCTACCAATGGATCTCCTTGATGAATTGAATTCTTGAAGGTGCTTGAATGCTTGAGATTATATGATTGCTTCAATATATTATTTCCTTGATTCAGTCTTGCTTCCTAGCTTGTCTTTCACACTTAGAGAAAATGAGAAGAGAAGGCTTTCTTATATAAACTTCTAGGGCACAATCTTCTAGAGAGGCCTACATAGGAGAATTAAATTCCAATTAGACCTATACCCCTAGAAGTGGACCTATACCCCTAGTTTGTTTGAAATCATATGAGGTAAATCAGTATCAAGATCAATAGTCTCATATTCATCATTAGTAGCAATAGGATCATCAAGAGTATCTTATTCATCAAGATTATTTGAAATAAAATATAAGATGTGAATAGAATCATCATAATCATTCATCTTAACATCATTATTAAAATTAAATTCCTCCAACACATCAGACATAGGATGGTCAAAAGAAGGCAAAAATTTTTGAAGAAAAGAGGCACACGCCCTAGCGTGAGCCTGGTGCTTCGTACGATGTGTTGGTGCTCAAATTGATAGATTGGACTTCCTATGGATTTCACTTGTCAAATGAAGATAGATACAATCGATTTTCCAATGAACGAGGTTTCAACAACCTCCTACAATTTTGGCTCCACAGAACCAAGGCTGGTGGGCTTGTACTTTAAATTTGTCTTCAAAGTCTTTCAGAGGTTTCCTATAGAAGATAACTGATAACTTCAACTCTTGCTTCTCAGTGTGTTAATAAGATCACAAAACTAAAAATATCTGTTATTAGAATATAATGTATTTAAAATTTCTTAATATAATTGAAATATGAACTGGATAAGATGAAAGAAAAGAGTAATTCAGAACTTGAAACAATGGAACCTTATTCCGCAATTCAATTAACAAAGAGAGACCAGTACTTTATCTCAATAATAGGCAACAGAGTCGATAATTATTCAATCCTACGTTCAACTTTAAAGATAGCTTTGAAAACAAAAGCTTATCACCTTAAAGGTGTTATGAGATGCACATATAACTAAAAAGTTTAAAAAATACTTCAATTTAATACTATTCCTCAGATGACAGACTAATTGATCAATACTTTAATCAATAAGATTATAACCATGCAAAAATGAGAAAGAAACAATTGAATATACATAATATAAGATTAAATTGAAATATACACAAATCAAAACTATCACTTTAAGGAATGTCAATTGGTTTATCTGAAGGACTTGATTGTAAAGAAATAATGAAAATGATTGCACAATGAAAGAAATACAGACTTGTCTCTGTTTGATAAGAAAACGTATATCAGATCCTTGCATACAATATTTGAAATTGACTATCTTTCAGTCCATCACTCCCCAAGAATCCATAGTTTCAACATATCAGTCACCGTGTTCTTCTTATTATATGTTATTCTGTCCTCTTTTGCAGATTTATGACAGAATATAAATATAAAATTGAAAGGGTGTGTGAAAACATCACACCCTTTCCCTAAAAACTAATCCATAACCGACAATTCTATCAATTACATTGATTTGAGATACAAATCTCTTCTTTTCATCAACTACAACTACCAACCATTCGGTTGGATAGCCTGCCTAACTTCCTAACTGTTTGATCTATTTAAAAACCTCCTTGTGGCTGCACTGGGCTCCTACTTGTTGTATGGAGACATAGTTCTGAAGATATCTTTGAAAATCTGTAAGATACATCAACTATGCGACATAGTATGTGCTAACTTGCTTTCATCGACCAATCTTACTGCAAAGGAATGGTGCTTACTATACTCAGCATACATTTCCTTTGCCTTTTGTCACCTTTTAGTGACTATATGATGGCTGGTGTCTATTATCCACCTGATATATATGATATCTTCTTCTATCTTGACTGGCTTCTAATATTGACTGGATTTTGATATTTTCAGCTATATATATGATGACTTTGATGATAATAGATACTCAAAACTATATCTAAATTTCCTTGATCTGATTCATAATCTCTTCTTGGCGTCAAATTATTACTGTCAATACTTCTGTGCAGCATCACCATAAATAGATTTACTAACTCTCCGTGGATTGATGATTTTGCAAACTCATGGTAATCTGACTGTGTAATCAGCCATGGTTTTATCTCACGAGTGTGTCGACCCATACATAATAATGAATATATTTCCGGTTAACAATCTTCTTTGATCACATTCATTGTATGAACTACTTCTCTGTGATCCTTCTATTCTGAAAAATAGGATTAAATGTAGGGTACTTCATCTGATGAGTCATCAATGAGTTCCGTGATTCATGAGTCACTATGATGCTTCTTATATAATCATGGGCATTTTCATTTTAGTTTCAACCGTATTTAGTCAAGGAATTAACAGCTTAAAACATAACTCAATGCTTCTCAAAGGAATCATGCCATGATAGTGCCATCATGATGCAATTTGTAACTTTCAAAATTGGTGGGTGCCTAATTCCTCTGACTTAATATAGGAATGAGTCAATTTTAAAAATGTGTTTGTCCAGTGTTTGATTGGTGATTGGATACTTTGCAGAGGTGTTGTATTGAGGATTGTATTTGCTTGGAGTCATTGTGATGAAAGAGGTGGCGACTAGCATGATGAATGTTTGATGACGCCCTCTTTTGATCTGCAGATTGCATCAAAGATGTCACCAATCTTAGTTGCACTAAAATTATGAAGATTCCACTAATCTTGTTATGGTTGGGAATTCAATCCAAAAATTGCATCTACCCAGCTCTATATTGTTGAATGCATAATCGACTTGTTGTCTGCATCGACCAATGTCATTTATTTCTAATGAGGGTAGCAGCCAGCGTTTTAGATACCCTTGTAGATTGTTGTGGCGTATAGGATGGAGTTCACAATGATGGAATGCATACATGCTGACCAACATATAATGGAGGCATGATAGATATGATCTGTATCAACCACTACTTGAAATAGTCTAATACCCACGCCTAATCCTCAATAGCACTTTATTATGCCTGCATGTAATCTTTATTCATGTTTTCCACCTTTGTTATCTGCTAAACACCAAGATCCAATAATCAGATAATAATAAAACTTTAAAACACCACATAATAATTAGAAGTCACCAAAGGTTTGTCTTCATCTCACCAAGATACATATCATGTTTCTTTATCATAGTGCAATACTCAAATAATGAATAATTTATAATATGGGTAATCATAACAAATGTTTTAAACATTGATTCTTTTTAAATAGATAAAGACCAATAAGATGATATCTATAATAATAATAAGTAAGCATAGGAGATAGAAAATAACCAAATCGATAACGTGATTTCTTGTTAATGGATTACATAAAATTTTACTTTTTTAGTTGATCTTTTCAAATTGACTCTTTTATTTCCTTTGAAAGCCTCATTTCCATAGATAATTACTAAAAGATCACTATATACAAAAACTAACACACCATTATAACTTTATCTCTCTTTAATAATAAATGGCATGAAAATCATTAGGCAAATTAACAATATAACTTTTGGTCATGATGATTAACATAGGAAACCATAAGTATATACTAATATCATGGATAAGGATTAAGAATATAAATACTTATAGATTAACATAGTATTAACATAAATTTTAACCTTCTTTTAAAAAAAAAAATTCCATAACATTGTTTATTCAAATTCCTTTTCGTGTTCATAAACATAACATATTTTGAAAATATATATGTATTTACTAACTTATTTTCCAATATTATTATCACACCATTAAAAAAATGACAAACCTAGTCATTCTATAAGAACTAGAGTATATCATATATGTGAAAAGGAGATTTCATTTATCATCATTGTTATCGATCACATTGTAATTTTCAAATCATAATCATAGATAACAATACCATCTTCTCTCATGAAAGTAATAATCATTCAAATCCATGGAAGTTTAATTCAACCTATTTTAACATTTCCAAAATATTGATAGACTACTAGTTGGAACATTTAAGGGCATCATTAAATCAAAATTATAATTCTCCTCATAAAATATTATCTCTTTTCTTTTATTACCAATACGGATTTTAGAGATTCATAATACAATGATAAGATGTGTAGAATTTCTCTTAATTGCATTAGGATTTATATGAAAAAAACACATAAGATCTCAAAAGCATATTCAAGACCAATTTCAATTACATCAAGTCCTTAAGGAAATAAAGTCACAAGATCAGGTTCATAAATTCCCTTATTGAAAAGGAAACTTGAGAAAATGATTCCAGGATAATGAAAAATCTCAAAACATCAAACCATGAGACATATGAAAGTGAACAAATACATAATACACTTTGATAAAATAAAGATAATAGAAAATATAAGTTATAAAAGATAAGTAAACATATATGAATAGTTACTTCCCTGAACAAGAATGGATGTAAGTCACTTTGTCGACGTGAGTTCCACCACGATGTTCATTAGTAGCTTTGTTATGTTTTGTGTTGTTTGAAATATGTAGAGAACTAGGAGGAACAAAAATAAATTCCTTCATAGGTTTTATAGGAGGATTAGTAGGATTCTGAAAAGCAACACTTGGAGTTTGATTAACAGAACTAAAAGCAATGGATAAAGGAGGTATGTAAGGCATAGGCAAAAGAGCATGGTTAAGATCTATCTAAGGCATTCTTAACTCAAGAATCTTGTGATGTTTATAGGCTTTATATAAGCCAAAAAGGATATCAGATTGAGAAGAACATGAATTATGTAATGAAGGCAAAAAGAAGTCAAGGGTAGCACAAGCCCTAGGCCTAGACGGTTGATATAAACTATGATTAATCATTTTCACCTCTTAATCATGAATGAACTCAATACACTTATTTATAGGAGAAGCAATGACATTCATGATAGTAAACCAAGGAAAACCAAGCTTAACTTGAAATTGATCAGAAGTAGGGACAAAAATGAAGGTAGTGTACACAAAGTTACCACAAAGTTCAATAGGTAAGTAAATAGAACCAGATGATGGATACAGAAAACCATTACAAGTTTGAATCCACATATCAGAGGTATCATAATAATCACATTGTAAGTTATTCATAAAAAGGTTTTCCTTGGTGATGCCATTGACTAAGGAATTAGGATCAATAAGACAAGCATGTGTAGGTATCTTATAAATCCTACCATAAATGTAGAGGGGACCATCAGGATCCTTAATATTTTTAGAATCATCAAAGGTGATCGAGAGTTCCCTAGGTATTTTATCCTTAGGTTGTTTTGAAGGTTTATATTGAGGTTTCAGTTTAGGTTTAGGTGGAAATTGAAGTTGAGATTGAGATGGAGGAACATGAATAGGAGGTTGAGATTGAGTTTGGGGTGGAGAGACAGGTTGAGAAAAAACAACATGCTCCACATGGTTAACAATATGATTGAGATCATCCATTTTTGAATCATAAACAATATCCACAAAAGATGGTTGAATAATGGTATTAGTATCATGTGTAGGAAAAGGATTCGTATATATTTGGAGGTTTTGATTATGAGAGAGAGAGAGAGAGATAGAGAGAGAGAGAGAGAGAGAGAGAGAGAGAGAGATTCCCACTATAATCAAGATTATCAACAAACAAAGCATTAGAATCAATTATGTCTTGAACCTTATGTTTTAGAGAATAATAATTCTTAGTATCATGGCCATTTTGACGATGGTATTGACAAAATGCTTTGGGATCAAAGGATTTTGATGCCATCGCAATTGGAAGAATAGGTTGAATAGGAGTAAAAGTAATCATATTAGTAGTCAAAAATTTACTCATAATAGAATGTAAATATTCTGAAAGAGGAGTAAACATAAAATTTAAATGAAAAGAAGTGGATGTAGAAGTGGCATAGTGGGATGAAACAACAACTTGATCAACAAATATATTTTCTTGTTTATTGATTTTTGTATAGTTGTTAGTTTTATGAAACTTGTTAGGATTAGGAGCAGCATCACTCTTATCAACTATTATAGGAGCCATTGGAGTGCTGCTCTCAAATTGACTCACTTGTAATTGATAATGATGAAGTACTGCACAAAGTTGTTGAAAAGAGGTAAATTTAGTAAGCAGAATCTTATCTCTAATATCCTTTTGCAAATTTGAAATAAACATATGTTGAATATCAATATCAGGAACAAGATAAGAAATATGAGCATACAAATGCTTAAATCTACCAATAAATTAAGTGAATATTTCTTTAGTATTCTATTTACAATGCATCAAATTAGTTAAGGAGATGTGTAGATCAATGTTATTTTAGAATTGTTTAATAAAGATATTGGAAAGTGTTGGAAAAGAATCAATAGAATAAGGAGGCAAAGAACAATACCATTGAAAGGAATTATCAGGAAAGTTTCTAGAAAACAACTTGGCTAAAGTCCTATGCTCATGAGCATAGTTACTACAAAGGATTTGAAATGTTTTAACATGAGTGATATGATCTCCCTTAGAATTGTAATTCTCAAGATGAGGAATATAGGCTTACTGAGGGATAGGAGCACAAATAATGTCTAGGGATAAAGGAAAACCCATATCACATGTAGGAATACTAAACTTGGATTGAGTTAAGGATGCAAGTTTTTGTTGTAAATAAGACACATTTTGAGCCAGACCAATGATGGTGGAATCATTAGAAGAAATAGGAGGCATAGAAACATTAGAAACACTGGGAAAAGTATAGGAATCTGAGAGGAACCTCCTACTACAATATGATGAAAATGCACAAAATAATTTACAAATATAGAGCAACAGTAGACCTCAGAGTGAATCTATTGATCGTGGGCCACTTCAAGGGGGTAACCTCATTTTAGAAAGATGAATACAATAAATTTGTTGGTACATTCAAAGGCCTCAACACAAACTTATATAGTAAGTACAATCTAGAAAAGTATTACTACCTATGTATGTGGGATAATAAAATATACTCACGGGATGACTTACAAAGCATATGCGTCCAACAACACTACACTTAAAAAATAAATAGAAGGAACACACAGGTTCCTAACAGAATCAACGAGAATAGAAGACACAACTGGTGGAACACTTGGAACCATAGTTGGTAGAGGATTGTAATAGGTAAAAAGAACATTATGGTATGAAGGTTGTGAGGTAGCTAATGATACCGGTGGATCACTCACAAGAAGAGATGGAAGTGGAAGATTTTAAGCTAGAGGATTGGAAAATGTAAGAGATGTATTAAGTAAAGGAGGAGCATAAGTAGGATTACTAGGTAAAGGAATAGAAGGTTCCACAATAGCAAGAGGAGGAGTAAATCCTAAATCTTGAGCTTCTTGAGCTAAAGCTTTAACATTTAAATGCACAAGATGAGTAATACAACACAAGAGATTAACACCTTGATCACTATCATGAAGGTCTTTCTTAAGAGCCTCAATATATTGAATAGAATCTTGATTATGGTTTTCTTGAATAAGCCAATTTCCCTTTTTATCCTTTTCAGTTCACAATTTTTGGACTTGTTCAGGAGGAACTCTTAAAGCATCATCCTCATCATAAGCTGAGTGAGAAGAGTTATTCTTTGTAGAAGGATTGGAATCATGAGTGATCAAATTACCATCTGGGATCCTAAGGAAATGATAGGAAAACTCAGGATCAAAGGAACCCTTAAGTCTGTGACTTCTTCTAACTGGGATATTATAGGTAGGACTAGAGTTAGTAAAGCTCATAAATGAATGCATTGTAAATGAGATAAATTAAGAAAATATAAATTCAAGAAAATAAAATAAGGCTAATCTAATATGCATTCAAGATCTAACATTAAATGTAAATCTAACACCAAAAAGAAAGAGTTGTCTATCACATGAAGGTTAAATATATGGAGGATGGTAAAGATGGATTTCTAAGATGTATGTATAGGAATAAATGTGGTGTTGATGTGTTTAAATGTTTTGGGGGAAGATAAGATTCTCCTCCTAGCCAAAAATTTCAAAAGGAAAGATCCACTTTGATCAACCATAAGAAAATGGTTAATGCACAAATGCATCAATCGATCAGAAATAAGAAGAAAGAAGAAACCATTTGATTCCCAAATAATGGATGAAGAGTATGAAATAGATTTGAATTGATTAAAACCTTAATTAAAATTAATTAAAGACAAATACTAACCTCAAAATATAGAAGATCTGGAAAAGCCTATTTTCTGATGTCTGTGTTGAGTTTTGGGAAATTCTACAATCAGATCTGGAACAGAAATGCAAAGATGGACAAAAATCATAAATAGTTTCCTTTTCTAAGTCAAGTTGACCTTGAACCAAATTCAGGGGCACAATTGTACCCCAAAATGTTGACCTGGACCTGCACTACTCTGACAAAAATTATGTTCGCGGATCCTAAAAGTTGGCCGAAAAAGGTATCTGAATCTGCTCTTAAATTTTCTGTTTTATACCTGCACCCATAAGAAAAATGTTTTTTTTTTGTTAGGGGGAAGGGTTTTTCCTTTTTCAAACCCTAGTTTTGGAATTAACCTTAAAATATAAATAAAATTGGAGAGACAAACAAAGTAAATAAATAAATTCACCTTGAATGTATAGAAACTATTGTGGAGGATTCAAATCCTTGGATCCAGAAGTATGTATGCTCAAAATAAATGTAGAATGTAGAATGTATGATGTAGGATGTAGGATGTCTCATATAATTTTCCTTTAGATATTCAACACCAATCTTGAATGGATATTGGAATAGTTAGAGGCTTGCATGGATGTGGATGGAGAAATCTTCAACAAGAGGGCTCCATAGAGCTTGAACCCTTCAATGGATACTAACAATAATATTTAATCAATCCTTTGAAAAATGCTACAATTAGGTTTATAAGTTACAAGAGTTCCACTATGGATGCAATGCACAATCTTATTTGGGGACTTAGGTCCTTTACCCAATTAATCTACAATAATAAGGTAAAAATACAAATTTGTTAATGCACTCCTACTAAATGATATATATTTCTAAACAATGCACAATGTATTTAACAAACAAGAATTTACTTTCCAATTTCCATATTCAATCATATTCTCAAGCTAATTTACAACACTCACACAATATAGTTCATTTTACTCAAATAAATTCAACTCAATACAACATGCAGCTCTAATCATAGCTGACCAATAACACCACACTCATAGGGATAAGAAATGGGTCACTCAAGAGGAATCACCAGTTACTCAAACAGAAAGAGAATAAGCAAAGAGGAGATATTTTAACTAGGACTCCATCACCATTTCATATCACATACAACATACAACATGCATCAACTATCATACTATAATAGATGAGGCATTCCAGTGACTATAAAAAATACTCATATAGATGATTACGAACTTCATGAGAAATGATGAGGATAAATACCCTAGAGTTTCCATCAAAGATCCTAGAAAAATTTGAGACTCAGTCTAAAAAATAATAGATGGAAGATATGTGTATATTATAGATAATTGAATAATGCCACAAAGAGAGTCCATTTTCCCTTACCATTTATTGGTCAAGTTCTAGACACTTTGGTTAGTGAGAAGTACTTGTCCTTAAGAGATGGATACATCGGTTACAACCAGATCAACATTGCTCCACAGGATCAAGAGAAGACCACATTCACATGGAATTGAGGGATGTATGATTATTCTATGTTACCTTTTGGCTTATCTAATGTACCAACTCATTTCTAGAGAGCTATAATCAACATTCTTTTGACATATCACATGATTGCATGGAAATATACATGGATGACTTCACTACGTTTGGTGTCACCTTTCAGGAAGCCTTGAATAACTTGGAAAAAGTTCTGATCAGATGTCAATAACACTTGTCTCTCAACAGTGAGAAATGTTTCATGATGATGCAGGAAGGAGTAGTGCTTAGACATTTCATCTTAGAAGCTAGAATCCAGGTAGACCCTACACAAATAGAGGTAATTATCACATTTCCTACACCTACAAAGAAAAAAGATGTTAGATATTTCTTAGGAAATGTTGGCTATTATAGTTGCTTCATTCAAAATTTTTAGTAAAATAGTTGGTCCTTTGTAGACTTTGCTTACAAAATAGGTCCAATTTTCATGGACAAAAAACTATTATGAATCATTCCTGCAACTCAAATCACATTTCACAATTGCACCAGTACTTAGGCACCCTGATTGGTCTTTACCATTCCATATACATATAGATGCTTTGGACTATGCAATAGGAGGTGTCTTAGGAGAAAAGTCTAGTAACCTTTAAAATGTAATTTACTATATCAACAAGAGCTTACATGGACCAAAGTTAAATTACACAGTGAGTGAAAAGGAATTATTGGTAGTAGTTTATGCTCTAAATCAATTCCACCATTATGTATTAGGTTATCCCATATTTTTTCATACTAACCATACTGCAATGAAGTATCTAATGAACAAACCTACCATTTTAGGTATGTTAGCTTCTTCTTTTGCTAGAATTTGACATAACCATCATTGACAAGCCAAGGAAGGAAAATGTACTTGCTGATTATCTATCTAGAATGAAACATGGTGATAGAGATACTACTATGATAGATGATACATTCCTTGATGATAAATTGTATCATATTTCTATCAAGATTCCATGGTATGATAATATAGTTAATTACCTTGTAGCTAACAAAATGCCCACCCATTTCTCTCTTAAGGACAAGAGAATTCTTGTAGAGAAAAGCTTCCAAATTTTCTTGGACTGACAACATACTATTTTATAATGGCCCTTACCATGTCATGAGGAGGTGTGTGTGAGTAGATGAGACATATGACATCCTACATGCTTTTCATAATGAGCCATGTGGAGGACACTTTGTAGCTAAGAGGATCACCCTGAAGATATTAACCATAGGTTACTATTGGCCCACACTTCACAAGGATGCATCCAATTACACAAGGAAATGTGATAAATGTTAGAGGATGGGATTTCCAACAAAATCAGATGAAATTCCCTTGAATCCACAAGTGGTGGTAACATCATTTGATAAATGGGGCATGGATTTCATCATTCCAATAGATTTTCCATCTAATGGGAAATTGTATATTTTTGTGTGCACTAATTATCTGACCAAATGGGTCGAAGTAAAGGCCATGAAGTATGTGAGCGATCATAGGGTAGCATAATTTTTTTATGAGGAGATCTTCACAGGATATGGAGTACCAAGATAACTTGTAACTGATCTGGGAGCACAATTCACATGGAATCTAATAACAAAACTCATGGTGGAATATAACATTAGACATCGAAACTCAAGTCCCTACCATCCTCAAGGAAATGGTTAGGCAGAAGTTACAAACCAATAAATTAAAGCTATTTTAACAAAAAAAGTTCATCTGCACCATTGAGATTGGAATAGTAGACTCTTAGAAGTTGTCTAGGCATACAAAACAACCTAGAAGACCACCATAGGGTTCACTCTGTTTGAGCTATTATATGGGAAAGAAGCAATTTACCAAATAAATTTGAGCACAAAACATTGTGCACACCACTGGAGTTGAACATTAACCTTCCTACAACAGAGAAAGAGTGACTGTTGCATCTCAATTCCTTGGATGAAATGGACAAATCTGCATTAGAGCACATTGAGATAGTACAGAAACAAAGGAAAAAGTGGTATGACTCCCATATTAAGAGAAAATAGTTTCAAGTTAGTGACTGGGAATTACTATATGATTCTAGATTCAAAGAAATACCAGGCAAGCTGCAGACAAGATGCTTGGCACATATGAAATAATCCATGTCTTTACCATTGGAGCAGTCATGTTGAGAACTATTGACCCAGTACACTTCAATTTATTAGTCAATGGACATCAACTACATCAATATCAACAACCACAAACCAAAGAAGACTTCCTATAGCAATTTAGACAACTAGTTCCAAATGAACAAGAGGTAACACTTCATGCAGTAGAGGGTGAAAACCTTCTTCCTATATCTCTACAATATCATTCCTTCAAGCATGCCCATAATAAAAACTTCATTTTCACATGAGTTCCAATTCTCCATTCACTTTCTAAATTCTTATTTTCAACTCATTTCATTATTTTATCTTCCACCCATCCATCTTTTACATCATCACCACTTTCCATTTATATGTTTCAAATAAGATCCAAGTCAATAGATGCATGTAGTCACCAGCATCATTCGACTCTTGCTACCTTTTTATGGTGCATACAATGATCGAATGAGAAGCATCAACTTTTCAAATGTTTTTTTTAGCATATAGATTTAGGTAATTATATCTAGTACTTCAATAAATCTATGATTGCAACATTAAGCTAGTTTCATACCTCGTGCCATGTATGACAAGTCTAGACACTTGTCATTATTTTGTAGGGGGAAGGGAAATATATGAAGTTTTAAATGTTATTTCTAATTACTCATAAATATTTCTCGTCACCTCAAATCTGTACTTTGGCCTTGTCTTATTAAAATCCCATTGCTTTATCACACAAGATTCATACTATTGTTCTCAAATTATCCCTGATTTTCACACTTGATTTGACCTAAAAAGCTATAAATAAACTATGTGGTAGTTCCTAGTTAGAGTTATAATTTCATCAGTTAAAGAACCATTATCATTTTTTATGTCAAGAACAATAGAAGATTACAAAATAAGGTCTGTATTTTTAAAAGAAGTAGTCTTAAATTCAAAAACATGTATAAGGTAATTGTCAATTGCAGAGCAGAAAACTAGAAAAATTGACAAGCTTAGGCTACAATGGAAACTTAGATAAGAGAATTTGAAAGAAATGGGAGGGAAACTACAGTGACATGAGTCAGTGTTTCATGGTGTTTTACTTACAAATGTTGAAGTAGTTAGGAGGTTTAATTCATGTGGTCGATTGGGGTATTTCTTTAGATTAAGAGAGTTTGATGAAGAAGTAGCACCTGAATTTACAAAGGCATTTGAGGAAGCACAAGAAATCATATGGGGATTAATCATTTTCACAATAGAAGAATAGAAAATTGAGCTAGTTGGGTTACCAAAAGTTGGGGAGCACTACCCCAATGTGCATGACACCAGGTCATCTCGGGCCTAATTTACCCTACCAAGTGAGTGTCCTCTTGAGATTAACAAGAAAGGGTGCAAAGAAATGTCTCTTCCTCTACCATTCAATGAATTAGAAACACACATTATCTGGTATTTGACCTATGAAGGAAGATTTTCAAATTTGCAAGCACATCATATAAATTTACTTAGCTACATAAGGCATAATCTTTGAGTGAATGTTCCTAATTTCTTGTATAATATGCTAAGTATCAGTACCGAGGACACCCAAAAGGGAAATATCTTAGGGAAGTCTCTCCTTTCACATGGTCAAAATTTTCCAGCATAAAACCTTGTAACCTAATTTTGACCCTATTGAGAAACCTACCAATGAATAGGCAACACTCATTGAACCAACTATTGAATAGGACACCCATAAATAAAAATAAAAAATCTTCAAGAAAATATACCTTCACCTACTCATATGAGTAATGTACCTAATCCCTCCCAAATGAAAGGAAAATGAAAAGTAGGAGAGGGAACTTTTGTTCCTATAGCCAAACCACAAAACCCCACAGCCTAGAAAGGAAAGAAAAGAAAATTGGCTCTTGCAGCAACTATTCCTGCAATAGAGAGACCGAAGAAGGTTATAAGAAAAAGGCTATGGAGGTTGAGGAAAATATTTTGAAAAGAAGCCCAAGAATGAGAGGACAACTTCCTAAAGTTTCCACAGAAAGGCAATCTATTTCTCCCAAACAATATGATAGAGAACCCCATGTGCAAATTATTCTAGACGATTCCCCAAATCATTCTAAAATCTTAGAAATTTCTCAAAATCAAACAGAGGAATGTTATGATGAACATAATGTATGTCAAAATAACCTCCAAGAGAACCATTAGAATATATTAGAGAGAAATGAGGAAGAATTTTCAATACCCACTCAAAGAATGTTGTAGTCCCTTATAAAAGAACCTAGTGTACCAACTACTTAGATAAAGCAAGGAAAGAACAGATGAGCCAAAACAATCATGTAAAAGAATGTGGTCCACCCAATTTGCAATCACTTCTCTTTGGTTTATACAATAAATATATTTTTACAACAACCTTATGGAAAAAATAGAAGGTAATAATAGACTAAAGTGAGGAGATAAAAGACCTAAAAGAACAATTGGCAAGACAAAATAAAATGATGGATCATGCCCTAAAGTTGGTTGATCAAATAATCACTTATAGGCCACCTCCTAGTGTTTATGATATCTATTTGAAAGAAAAGTTCCTTTTGTTAAAACTAATGATGACCTTAAAAGACATAGACTCTGAGTTTAAAATGGCCAAAGAATTTTATGGCCTATATTAGACTCTTCCTTTATGGTATTAGTGTTGGAGGTTTGCTTCTGTGCAAATAATTGATTGTATATTTTCCATTGATGACAACATATAATATACAATAGGTATCCTATATGCAATTATAAGTATAGATTCTTTAGAGCTATGCATGTTTATTTCCATGATGTATACATGTTCTAGTTTCTATGTGCACTCACACAAAGTCAGATATGCAGTTTCAGTTGAGTTATGATTAGTCAGTTATGGCAGTTATAGATTCTAGAGTTTAATTGTTAAGAGACAACGTAAATATAGTTTTTCTTGAGTTGCGCCTATCTTTGGGATATGCATTTTTATATTCATGTTTAGTTATGAGTTAAAGACAATTATCCAAAGGCGCTAAACATGTTTCAATAGAACCGTGATGTTAGAGTTAATTTGGTGAAGCCAACTTTGTGAAGTGTCACATCTATTCAGTTTGAGTAGCATGGTCCTAATTTGTATTGCGTGCTTGGTTGAGCTTACAAGAAAATTGATAAAGTGTTTCTAGATATCATCATGACCTTATCCTTGGTGAAGATACATATAGTGATTCAGATATGTTCACTAAGTGTTGAAAATGAAATGAAAAAGAAAAGACAGAAAAGAATAGAAAGTCAGAGAGAATAAGTGTAAGATCTATGTAAAGAAATAAAATTTTATTGCAATTCATTGGAACTGATCAAGACAGCAGGTCTACTCAAATAGTTCAGTTACTAGATATAGTGTATATCTATTATAATGAAGGTTGTAGCCTTCACCATCTTAGCATTGAGCTATTGGAGAGGGAGTCCTCACCCTTAACATGGTTATCTGTAAAATACCTCTAACAAGGTATGACCTTTAACCAGGTCTCTGTACTTATTACATTGTAAATATCAACTCCTAACAGGGTTGTAAGATCTTCTAATAGGGATCATTATAAACTAGTGCAATTATTTGTGGGTGATAATTGCCATCGGGGTTTTTTCCTATTTGGTTTTCCCGTAATCAAATTATTGAGTACTCTATTCTGTTATCTATATGTGCATTTACTTTATATCAAATTACATCAAGGAAAGAGAAAAGAATTAAATTAACTGATAACTGATTCACCCCCCCCCTCTCAGTTATCCAAAGGACTATTCCAACAATTGGTATCAGAGCCAAGTGCCTTGGAGAGAAAGCCTAATAGCTTAAGGTAGATCAGATGCCATACTTCAGGAAAGAGAGTTGTAAGTTCAATGGAGAAAACTATCTTGACTGGAAGAACAAAATGATAACACATCTTCAATGTGGTGGATTTGAGATCTATGAGATCGCTGCTCAAGAAGTTGAAATTCGCACCTTGAAAGATCTTACAGCTAATGACTGTACTATGAAACAAGAGGAAGTGTTCACTAATAATGCAATTGCCAAAGAAGTCCTAATCAGTGCCCTATTTGATAGTGAATTTTCTGAGATCAAGAAGACAGACAAAGCATACTCTATTTGGAAATAATTAGAAGACATGTTTGAAGGAGACATCCAAGGAAAGAATGTGTGCAGAAAGACATGGAAGACAAGATACAATAATTTAGAGATGTTACCTGATGAAAAAATTAGAGCTTACAATCAAAGGATAAATGAAGCAGCATCAGGTATAAGAAACAATGGTGGAGAAATATCAGAGGAAGATATAATGGACAAGTTAATGACCACATCAATAGGGAACTATGAGAGAAAGATCAATATCTTAGATGAGACTACGCAATTTTCAAAAGAATTCAAGAGGGAGACTTTGATTAGAAAAATATTTGGATTTGAGATATCTAGATTGAAGATAGAACCTAAAAGTGAGACAGCCTTCAAAGCCACAGTCCGTAACAAGAAATATATAAGCAACTCTAGTAATAATGAAGAAGTGGATACAGAACTAGAAGAAATTGTTGCTATGATTGCCAAGAAGGAAAGGAAAGGTAGAGGTAAATATGAAGGAAAGCTACCATTCAAAAAAAAATTCATGCAACAAATTTGGTCACTTTTCATCTAAGTTCCCTACAATAGTAAAGAAATTCATATCAGATTACCAACCTAAGTACACTAAAGAATGTTATCATGTTGAGGATGGTGTAACTAATGATGACATGGGAGAATATGAAATTGGATTTTTTTCCATTAAATACATTGAGAAGATGCTTGAATAAATGGACAAAGAAGATGAAGTAAAGGAACACGAGTTAGCATTAGTTTCAAAAATTGACATCAAAACTGACTAGATCATTGACAGCAGATGTCGACACCACATGACAAGAGACAAAGACAAATTTGTACATTTGAACAAGTACAAAGGTGTCATGGTTATATTTGGAGATAACACTCTCGAACCTATCATAGGCAGAGCTTCTATCACCCTTGATGGAAAGAACAAGATAGATGATGTTCTCTATGTTGATGGTTTGCATCATAACTTACTAAGTGTTGGACAATTGCTTGATAAAGGATATCAGTTTGAATTCAAAAACAACTAGTGCATCATTAATAACAAAGAAGGAGACATGGTTTCATGAGGTTCAAAGACCAAAGGTAATTTTTTTCAGCTCAACTCAGAAGTAAGTTGTTTTGTCTGAAAAGTAGATGACAACTGGCTATGGCACAAGAGACTTTGTCATATCAATTTTGACAACATAGTGAAGATAAGTAATGTAAAGGCAGTAAGAGACCTTCCTATAATTGCAAGACCAGTTGACACTATGTGTAGGGAATGTGTGATGGGGAATCATGTTAGGACCTCATTCAAGAGAAAATAAGACTCTACAGAAAACAAATTAGATCTGATACACATAGAACTATGTGGACCTACTCAAACAAGATCATAGTACGGAGAAAGGTATTTTATTTTGTTTGTTGATGATTTCTCAAGGTTGATGTGGGTTGTGTTATTAAAAGAAAAATTAGAAGATTTTGAGAAGATCAAAGTATTCAAAGCTAAGGTTGAGAATGAATCTAGATTAAAGATAAAATGTCTGAGATCTGATAGAGGAGGAGAATTCACCTCTAACAAGTTTTATGACTACTGTGAAGAACATGGAATCAAAAGATAGTTAAGTGCACCCAGAACCCCTCAGTAGAATGGGATAGAAGAAAGGAGGAACAAGGTAATACTTGACATAGTGTGCACTATCATGATTGAAGGGTAGGTTACCCACACCTACTAGAGAGATGCAGTCAATACAACAGTTTACACTATCAATATAACACAATTGAGACCAAACGTAGACAAGACACCTTATAAAATTTGGTTTGGTAATGTACCCACTATAAAATACTTCAGTTGCTTTGGAAGAAAGTGCTACATCAAGAGAGATGTTAGCATTGGTAAGTTTGATGCTAGAAGCAATGAAGGTATTTTTCTTGGTTACTCTACTAAAAGCAAAGCTTATAGATGTTTCAATCTAAGACTAATGAAGATCATTGAAAGTACTCATGTGAAGATTGATGACAATTTTATGATTCAAGAAAGATATTATGACTATGCTCCCATGATTGATGATGAGCCCATACCTATCAATAAGGAAATAGTTATTGAAGAAATGTTTGATTGTATTGATATTTCATGTAACAATCCTCAACCAAGTGAAGAAGAATCACAAACAGATGAAAGTATCACTCCTAAGAATTCAAGATACACATCCAAATACCACTCTAAGGAAGATATCATTGGAGATCAGAGCACAAAAGTCTTGAAAAGATCTAGAGCAAAAGGATCAACCGCTGACGAAGAGGTATGCTTACTTTCACAAATTGAACCCTTAAGTGTTGAAGATGCGTACAAATATTCATATTGGAAAAATCCTATGCAAGAAGAATTAGATCAAATAATCAAGAATGAAACATGGGAACTGGTCCCTAGACCTCATAACAAGAATGTGATTAGAACTAAGTGGATATTAAGGAACAAAATGAATGAAGAGGGCACAATAGTAAGGAACAAAGCAAGACTAGTATGCAAAGGATATGCACAGAGAGAAGAAATAGACTATATTGATACATTTTCCCTTGTAAACAGACTTGAAGCTATCAAGTTATTTTTGGCCTATGCAACATTAAGGAACTTTAAGGTTTATCAAATGGATGTCAAATTAGCATTTCTAAACAGTGACTTAAAGGAAGAAGTCTACATATAGAAGCCTGAAGGATTCAAACTTTCAGATAAACCAGACATGGTATGCAGATTAAAGAAAGCACTTTATGGACTTAAACAAGCCTCAAGAGCATGGTATGAGAGACTTGATGGTTAATTAACAAAGATATGATTCAGAAAAGGAGCATACTATAATTTATTTATAAGAGAGACAAATGAAGGACTACTTCTTGTTGCTATTTTTGTTGATGACATTATCTTTGGAGGTAATGACAAACTTAGTGTAGAATTTTCCAAAGAAATGAAAAGTGAACTTGAAATGAGCATGATTGGACCTATCAAATACTTCCTTGGATTGAAATTAAAACAAACAGACAAAGGTATATTCATAAATCAGTCTAAGTATGTAAAGGAGATATTGAAGACCTTCAAGATGGAAGATTGAAAACCAGTTAGCACCACCATGATTACAGAATGCAAACTTTCTAAAGATGATGATTCCACATCAGTTGACAAGACCCTATACAAGTCTATGATTGTAAAACTCATATATCTCACTCAATCTAGACATAACATTTCTAATGCAGTTGGCATTGTTGGAAGATTTGCAGTTGAACCCAAGATAAATAATCTAATGGCAATAAAAATAATATTTAAATACCTAAAGGGAACTATAGACTATGGTTTATGGTATCCTAACTCAAAGAACATACAACTTCATGTATATATATGCAGATTGGGAAGGTTTTGTTGATGACAGAAAGAGCACATCAGGAGGAGCAGTATTTCTTGGAGACGAGTTGGTCATTTGGAAAAGTAAAAAGTAGAATTTTATATCTCAGTCAATAGAAGAAGTTGAGTATGTTTTAGTAGCATTGAATTGTTCAACAATGGTTTGGATCAAACAAATGATTAATGAATTTGGTATTTAGATTGATTATCCTATTGTTATTCACTGTGACAATACTAGTACTATCAATATGTCAAAGAACCCTGTGATGCACGCAAAGACAAAACACAATGAGATCAAATACCACTTCCTAAGAGAAAAAGTTGTAGACAAAGAAGTAAAGCTGGACTATGTAAGCACTAAAGAACAACTAGCAGATATTTTTACTAAGCCTTTATAAAAAGATACTTTTGAGTATCTCAGGGAGAAGTTGGGAGTAATTCCCTTTCCTGAGTCTGATTAGAACTTGCAGCAAGAACATTAGTCCTTGGTGACTGATGAATGGCTGACTACTCTACTACTAGAGTAGTACATGTGCTTAATGGTGTTTAACACCCTTTTTCATTGATGTCAAAGGGGGTTTATTAGTAAGGGGTAGCATATACCTTGGGGGAGTATACAGAGAAGCAGCAGTGAAGAGGAACCTTTGATGAGGATATTGAGAAGACTGTAAAAAGAAGGAAGACACTTTGATTTGATGATATCATATGTTGCCATCAATGTCAAAGTGGGAGATTTTTGGAGATTTGCTTCTATTCAAATAATTGATTGTATGTTTGTCATTGATGACAACATATAATATACGTAAGGTATCCTATATGCAATTATAAGTAAAGATGCTTTAGAGATATGCGTGTTTATTTCCATGGTGTATACATGTTATAGTTTCTATGTGCATTTACACTGAGGCATATATGTAGTTTCAGTTGAGTTATGATTAGTCAGTTATGGAAGTTATAGATTCTGGAGTTTATCTGTTAAGAGCCGACATAAATACATTGTTTCTTGAGTTGCACCTATCTTTGGGATATGTATGTTTGTATTCATGTTTAGTTATGAGTTAAAGATAATTATCCAAAGGCGCTAAACATGTTTCAAAAAAATCATGACGTTAGAGTTAATTTGGTGAAGTTGACTTTGTGAAGTGTCTTGTCTATTCAATTTGAGTTGCGCAGTCCTAAATTGTATTGTGTGCTTGGTTGAGCTAAAAAGGAAGTTGATGAAGTGTTTCTAGATACCGTTGTGACCTTATCCTTGGTGAATATACTTATAGTAGTAATCAAATTATTGATTACTCTATTGTGTTATGTATATGTGCATTTAATTTATATCAAATTGCATTAAGGAAAGAGAAAAGAATTAAATTGACTGATAACTAATTCACCCCACCTTAGTTATCCTTAGGACTATTCCATCAAGTAGAACTTACTTTGTGAGTTGTACTTACATAACTTTCTTATCCTTGCAAAAACGGAATGGAACCCTTTACTTTACATAGGGGATATACACTTGAGGGCATTAATGTCTTGGATGAATAATGAAGAAAAATATGATAGATAGATGGAAAATTATTGAGATCAAGAGAAGTCAGAACCCTTGCCATTAAGGGAAAAAATAAACAGACCTAAAGTGCACCTGAGGGATTGGTTTATCCTAACCTATGGAAAAATAAAAGTGGAAACAAGGAAGAAAATCATTGATATCATAATAGAGGTCTATGTAGAGTATGAGGTAATGTCTTACTTTGTTTTTCAAAGAGCCCTGGCTGGTGCTAGAAGCACGTGGAGTAGACTGATAGAATTATTTAAGGAATCAGAGCCACACAACCATTTCAACCTCAAGGAAACTATGCACAAAGCACCAAAATATATCCATATAGGTAGGAACATTAGAAAACAGCTTTGTTGTCCACTTACCACATAGCCACCTATGCTCCTATGGCCCCTTTATGACACCGATCCTACAAGGCCTTACTCACTATAGGAGGACCTGTTAGAAACACTGAGAGGGGGGGGGGTGAATTAGTGTTTATCAATTAATTATATTTCAGCCAATTAAACATAAAAAAAATATGCATTCAAGAATCTTAACACAAGAACACATAACACATGATTTGATTATGAAGAACCTTGATCAGAGGAAAACTCTTGTGGAGATTAGTACCCACAAAATATTGTACTAGGTATAATGAACCTATTAAAGTTCCTTTTCCCTGTTAGAAGAAGTCTTTACATATTGAGTACAATGAATTGGTTAAGGGTTTGACCCTCTTAAGAGTCTTTTACAATAACCCTGTTAGGGGTGGTGGACTCACTGTCCAATAAGATGAAGGCTACAACCCTCTGAATGTTGATATGCACTATATCAAAAATGAATTGTTGTAGTGACACTGTTGTCTGATTTGTTCTGTGTATGTGTGGATGCTCTAACTTCTTCAAAGAGCTATATCATCTTCTAACTTCATTATACTATCCCTCTATAACTTATTCTTACACAATAATCGACTTCTCTTGCATGCTATAACATAACAATACATTACATACTTATATCTTTACAAATGAATAGGCGCGACCCAAAACATAACACTTAGTCAAACTCTTAACAAAATATACAATGGTTTCGAACAAGTTGGATCAAGTGTATTTAAAAAAACATTAATTAAATCATAACAAACTTATAACTAAAGGCACATAGCCTTAGCATCACAAAATAATACACGCTGATCAAAATAGTAGTCAGCTTTTGTGCTCTGTATTCTGGATTGTTTCCTGGACTACAGTGTACTAATTTGTCTATAAATTTTTTGTACTAATGTTTCATACTATGCGCATTTGGATCTAACATTTATATACACTATAGAGTATATATCTAAGCATGCATATTCTGGTGTGATCTCTAACACGTGTGCTGATGTGCTGATCACTATATCTGTCTGACTACTCTATATTCTGTACTTAGTCATTTTATCTCCTAAGTTATCTTTGATAGAAACTTAGTATGACTTTTTTGCCATGATTGACAACACAAAATAATTCTTGCTTCCTCAAGAAGTCAAATTTCCAACAATCTCCCCCTTTGTCATTTATGGCAACAAAAGAATGTGGCTAAGTTACTCAAAAATGACTGTATATCATTACTTAATGATATATACATATATACTACTCCACATATACACATTCTATACTACTCCCCCTTTGACATGAATGAAAAAGGTGTGCAAAAATTGTAATTCTTCATACTTACTCCATATATACATCTGGGTACACAACTTGAAGAGACTAAATCTCTTTCTGCCAGAATGCTTTCATTGCATCAACTGTTTGGAGGTGCATGCATAAAGCATATGTTAACTTCTCCATTTTCACTAGATCCAAGAAAGCACCTTGATCATAAGTCTGCATTGTGTCATCTACTTGTTTGATGTTCTCATTTAGGACTGCTAGTGAAGGTGCAAGTGCATTTCTCAACTGAGTCTGTCTAACTCTTATTTTGCTAATTTCTAGCTTTGCCTTCTCAATTTTGTCTAGTTGTCCTTGGTAGAAATTATTCCATATGTTCATGTCCTATGTGGAATTCTCAACATATTTTCTTATGTTGTCCACCATTTCCTCTACTTCAGCTATCTTTTTGGTGTGCTCATTGGTGAGCTTCACTCTATCCATGTAGTTTGCTATGACTTTCTTCCCTTTTTCTGCCAACTTTTTCAGTATAGATTGTCCAATCTTCAGAGAGTTCAGATCCAAGGTAAAGTTCTTCACCACTTCATTCAATCTTTACTTCTTATACTCATCTTCTGCAATATTAGTAGCTGTCTCTACTAAGCTGGTTAAGTGTGACTTGAAGTATGTTAGTACACTATTTACATGTTCAACAGTTTGAACTTTTGCAACTTTCTTATCAACATGAACTAACTCATTCAGAATCTTTATTGATTCAATAAAGCATGGGTTCCTCATCACATGTTTCTCCTTTGCCTTTTCCATGGCAAGGAAACTGATCTTACTAAGTTCTTATTCTTCCCATGTATCAAAACTTGTTGAATATGGAGTTAATCTTAACAACAATGAGGTGGATGGTGACAGAATAGTATTCTAACTTGTGTCTACACATTCACTTTTGATATGTACCTCTTTAACCGGCGACTCATCAACTTGAGTGTCTTTCTCCTTATCCAAATTTATTGGATCAATCAAAGGAACTCCATCTTGTTGTAAAGATGTATCATCAATGTTCATTTCTTCATCAACCTTATTCATATCATTATCAGAAGTTGTCATAGATATCTTGACATTGTCAACTATTATAGTATCTTCTGTATCTTTACTTTTCTCAGTAGTTATTGTCACTATGGGCGTAGAGACCTTTGGACCTATCATGGGCACAATCTGAATTACTGGAGTTGTATCCTATTTAGGAGAAGCTGAGGTGACCTTTGTTGTAGGCGTCGTTGGTGGATGCATGTGTCTATCCATAAAGACTCGTGTAAATGCCTTTTCAGTCTCCTTTCCAACTTGTTCATATTCCTTGTTCATTATCTATAAAGTCCTTGTCTTACTATGGAGATGAGGCTTTACAAGATCTAGAAAAATAGCCTTCTCATCATGTGAACAAACAAGAAGAAGAGTATCCAAAGTTTCTTCTCTAATCTTCATGTCTTCCTCAATAACATGTCTATTCACAATTTCCAATACATTCCATAAGTTATCCGGTATCACTGTCTTAAGTTCAAGAACTGATTTCTTAAACTTGATCATATGAGATATGACCATGTAATGTATCTCTATCTTATCAACTTCTTTATATTTGTCATAGACCTTTGAAAGTGTATCCAATCTACNNNNATTTATAATCCTATTCTTCAATATGTTCAAGCTTGGTCTGAAACCTACCTCAGGAGGTGCTTGTGTATTCTTTGTAGTGCTCCTTGTGGTTCTTGAAGATGGATGACCTATGGCAGCTTGCTTCCTTCCTCTGGGTTTCTTGCTAGGAACAAAGGTGGAGATGTATCCAAGTCAATGGTGGTAGCAGGCGCAGATGTATTCTCCTCATTTTTATTTTGTTTCTTCTTCTGAGATTCATCATTCTTCTCAATCATAACATTAGCAAATTTTGCTTCTTTTTCCTTATTCGAATCTTCTCAAGTGACTCCATGAGCTTTCAGTATGTTAGATGTGGTTTTGGATGCTTTCCTTTTATTAACAGCAATTTTTAGTTCAATATCCACTTCATCAATCTTTTCTCTGTATGTTCCCCATCTAGGTTCATTGGGGTCTATGGGTGCTGACAATAAGACCTGCGCATATCCCTCTAGCACATGGTCTTCAACTTCATAT
>MU227549.1:3801890-3860553 GCA_018584345.1 Thuja plicata
TATTTGTGTCATTGTAGGTTTTCCTTTGTCTAGATAGAGGTTTGCAACCTTTCCTACTATATGATGATACAAATAGATGATTAGGGATCCAAACCTGAATGTTTTGCTTCTATCATGTTTGATGATTCTGATATTCTCAATCAACTGATCATGCAAGATATCACAAAGGTTGTACTGGGTGTTATCTTTTACTATTTTGATTTCTACAAGGACTATTGTTGTAGATACACTATTCAACCTGCTTACCTACTGGAACTTGTAACCAAGTATCATGGTCATGAGTTTAATGTCATCCTCCTTGATGGGGTCTAGTGTCATACCATGCCTATCACTTCTTTACAAGCAAACTTTCTCAATCTACTTCTTAACATCTTTACCAGTGAGAAATACTAGTCTCGTCAATGGAAGTCTAGTCAACTGATAGATTACGTCTGCAGTGATACAGACAGGGACATCACCAATCCAAAGTAGATCATCATGAATTTCGCTCAATAGGATTTTTACCCATTCTGGCTCTTCAAACTCATGCGCATTTGAATACTCAATAATAGGGTTATCTTGTAGGTGCACAAACTCATCTTTGAATGTGAAGTCCTTATTTAGCATTGATGCCATGTGAGAAGCTATATTATCTTCTCCTAGTGATTACTTCTTGCAATATATGTACGTGCGGATATCTTCCATGTGAACAACACCAATCGGGGTTTTAGAGAAAGCTCCTTCCACATCATCCAATATAGACTTGAATGGATGCTTCTTAAATATTAATCTCTTCCTTTTTGCTACATCAAATACAACTGGGGTCACCATTACTTACTCGGTGATTGTTTAAGTAGGGTTTCCACAAAATTCTGAAACGGCGCGACGGCTAGGGCTTCATTTCAAATTGATTAACTATTTGTTCCAACTTCCAAACTATGCCTTCATGCCTAGATGTCTTAGTGCTCCAATTCTCTTCAATTTCTTGGTCTGAGAATGTAAATGTGAGAATGATCGAATATGAATCTCTTTTTATACGATCTACCACATTTAATGCTTGCAACTATACATAGAGATTTTCAAACTTTGATCCTGATGCAATCTAGATAATGCATGAATGCATGTAGCTATAATCTAAGCTTTTAACCGTGAATCCAAAGGTGTGTACTCTGATGTGAGTATACCAACCACTCAGGGGTTCTGAGCTAGAATATATCCCCCTAAGACCAGGAAGGTCTACTCAAGAAGAAGTAGAGGGTGCATCCACTGAGGATGCATCAACTACTTTGTCAACATCTTTTTCCTTCTTTACTTCAACCCAAACTTTGCTTGAATCTTCATTTTCTTTGACAAGATTGACTTCTTCTTTCTCTTCAAATAGAGACTTTTTGGGATCTTCTTATTTCTGAGTTTTGGATCTGCAAAACTTTGTGATATCTCCAGCCTTTCTACATGTGTGACAAATGATAGGAGGTCTGATGTTTTTCTTCATCATGTTGCATTGATTTGTTGTGTGTCCATTGTAGTTGCATATCTGACATGTAGTGTTCTGCAAGATCTTTTGAGGTTGATTTCTCTTATTATTTTGATTCATTCTTCTTTGATTTTGCTGTGACTAAGTTCAGCAATGTATAGCCCTGTGACCAAATTTATTACAAGTGAAATAATAACCATTAAAAGGTCTTACCTCTTTGCAATCTCTTGCCAAATGCCCATGTTTATTACATGCATAACAAGTTCTGTTAACTTTTTTGATTTCCCTTTTTGGTGGTTTAGATATAACCTCTGTAGTATTTTCAACTTTCTTGGCTTCTGAAGATGCTTCAAGTGTTTTTTCTTTCTCTTGTGATGATTTGATTTCATCTTATGCTGTACTGAATCCAAGACCAGTGGTGTTCCCCTATTTTCTTTGCACATTAAGCTAGGATTGAATCAAATCAAAATTTGTGTGGAGTTTATCAATCTTATTCTTTGCTTTTATTAATTTAGTTTCCAACTTCTTCTTCATGTTTTCCAGTTCCAAGACTTTCATGTTTGCCTGCAAAAGTTCATCTTCGAATTGTTTGCTTTCTTTGATCTTGTCTTCAATGGTGTTCTGGCTATCTGTAAGTTGTTCCTCCAGATCTTCAAGTTTATATTTTAGAGATTTATTCTCTTCATTAAGCTTTTTGACCATTTGTCCTAGATCACTTGTAGAACAATCTTTCAGATCTTTTCTTAGCCTTTTAATAAGTATTTGAGAGCCATCATTTTTCAATCTTAGTTCTTCATTTTCTTTTTCAGATCTGTCAAGATCTTCAAGAGCTGCTTCAAGATTATTTTTCAAATGTTTTTCTTTAGCTAAGTCCATGATCTCCTCAAGTGGTTAAACTTTCTTTTAGAGGACCAGAGCTCTGATACCAATTATTAGAAACACTGAGACGGGGGGTGGGGGTGAATCAGTGTTTATCAATTAATTATATTTTAGCCAATTAAACATAAAAAAAATATGCATTCAAGAATCTTAACACAAGAACACATAACACATGATTTTATTATAGAGAACCTTTATCAGAGGAAAAATCCAGTGGGGATTAGTACCCGCAAAATATTGTGCTACCAATAATGAACCTGTTAAAGTTCCTTTGCGCTGTTAGAAGCAGTCTTTACATATTGAGTATAATGACCTGGTTAAGGGTCTGACCCTATTAAGAGTCTTTTACAATAACCCTATTAGGGGTGGTGGACTCACTGTCCAAGGACTCATTGTCCAATAAGATGAAGGCTATAACCCTCTGAATGTTGATATGCACTATATCAAAAATGAACTATTGTAGTGACACTGTTGTCTGATCAGTTCTATGTATGCGTGGATGCTCTAACTTATTCAAAGAGCTAAATCATCTTCTGACTTCATTATACTATCCCTCTGTAACTTCTTCTTACACAATAATCAACTTCCCTTGCATGATGTAACATAACAATACATTACATACTTATATCTTTACAAACGAATAGGCGCGACCCAAAACATAACACTTAGTCGGCCTGTTAACAAAATATACAATTCTTCTGAACAAGTCGGCTCAAGTGTCTTTACAAAAAAATTAATTACATCATAAAAAACTTATAACTAAAGGCACATAGCCTTGGCATCACAAAATAATATACACTGATCAAAACACTAGTCATCTTCTGTGCTCTGTATTCTGGACTGTTTCCTGGACTACAGTGTACTAATCTGTCTATAACTTTTTTGTACTGATGTTCCGTACTCTGCGTGTTTGGATCTAGCATTTATATACACCATAGAGTGTATAACTAAGCATGCATATTCTGGTGTGATCTCTAACATGTGTGCTAATGTGCTGATCACTGTATCTATCTGACTGCTTTGTATTCTGTACTTAGTCAGTTTATCTCCTAAGTTATCTTTGACAAAAACTTAGTATGACTTTGTTTCCATGATTGACAACACAAAATAAGTCTTGCTTCCTCAGGAAGTCAACTTTCCAACAGGAGTACAAGATGGATGTCTGGGAAAGGATAGGAGGATTCTACTACACTTTCAAGAGCCAGCGAAGAGGAAATACAAAGGCTGGAGAATTCTGAGGAATTTCAAGGAGATGCAATTCTAGAGCTCAAGCATGATACTTACCAAGGGGCAGATCATGAGACAATTTATTGTCTCTATTTTATCTTAATCTTGATACTTTTTTTACATATTACCAAGACAATTATGGACTTATAACTATTTGAACTTGTGTTAAAGTATAGTTAGAACTATCAAGTATATGGGTAGTTAGTTATGTCATGTTTTGCTAATATTATATATATTAGAGTACTACAGATAGCTATCAGAATGTGTGCTCTAATATTTGGATTAGTTTTACTAAGTTTACTTGTATATATTTATGCATGATTAACTAACCTATGGGAAGAAGGAACAACTTGAGAGTGGTTGAAACAATGAAGAAGAAACATTGAATTCTAGCTGCGATGAGGAAATCATCATGGCACTAAAAGACACAGTTGTTGATGTAACTACAAGTCTTTCTATGTATCCTACCTTCCTTTAGGGTATCCTATTGGTCACTTCTTGAACTATTAGTGTTCTTTACTGACCTTAACATTCTAAAGATTCTTTCTCCAAGATCCTTCTCTTTTCAACCCGCTCACATCAACAAAGAACCCAAAACATACATCACCTAGAACATTGGAGCTCTTCTCACCCCATCTTCAGTAATTTGATAAAAAATGATTAAGAAAATTTCTATATGGAGAGGTAGGCTTATAGGATGTAAATGTGATCTATTCAAACAACCTTTGTACTAGAACCCTAAATGATTTCCAAGAAACATACCAAATTCACCCAAAATAGGGCTACAAGCAATTAGGCCTAATTAGGCTTGTTTTCTCAAATAACTTTAAATAACCTCTAACAAGATGCAAAACTAACCTTTGATCCTGACACCTTTTACAAAGAGCTAAAATATTTTCTAGGTCTTATCCCCCCAAATTGTCCGTAGAGTGGCTTCCTAGAAACAAGGCGAAAATTAGGGGTTTCAAAGCACACAAAGCGTAACCATCATAATCTTTATTTCCACCATTAAGGATCCTTCACCAAACCTTCCCATTGAATTTGGGACCCCACAACACATGTATCTACCTCTCCAAAATCCTTGATTGAAGCTATAAATGCCTTCAATCCTCCTTATCACCTCTTCACTACTTTGTGATCCCTAGCCATGCAAATGTGGCTCGCCTAGGGCATCACTTTAAAATTAGCTTGATTGACTTCCAGGGCCCCTCCTTAAAAGAATAATATATAAAAGGAGTCATCTCCCTAATCCCAAATTCTTGCATAAACTCCACAATGGGAAGAGGATCTATGAATCCATTTACATAAGTTGCTTGGTTAAGACCAACGACTGTCTCAAAACAAAATAAATTTACAAATTTAACTAAAATCACATAAAATCATAATATCCCACCACACAGAATGTCAAAAGGAGCTACTCTAACTTATTCATCCATTACAGTAAACAATCTCATCCATAACAACACAAAATGCTTAGAAAATGTAAAAGTGCAACTGTTTGTTCAATTATATAGTCCGTACATAAACTTTGAATAATACACCAACCTCTTGAAAAGGTAGAGGGAGGTATTATATAGTTGACCATGACCCTATCCTGATGGTTTCTATGTGCTAAAAATGTGTCACACTACTATGAGTCATTATATTCAAGATTACTCATGAATGAGGTCTCGAATGGCGACTCATAGCTCTCTATTTATGGAGTGCAAAGGTGTGTGATGGAGGCCCTCAGATTGACCTAGTTTGTGCCCCTACAAGTACACCATAAAACAAGAGATTCTATATGATAATGCATGATTTTTTCTATATGATAACAATGCATGATTATTCTATGAAAGGAAATACGAATGCAAAATTAAGCTATCAAAGAAAATATGAGTTTAATCTGAAATGCGAATGGAAAATTAATCTAATTGAATTTCTATGAATGCATGACAAAAGAAGACAAGAAGAGAGAAGTTGCAATATCCAAGCTCAAGTGTTCAAATTCTCCTTGAAAATTGCTCTCCAATCCTGCAGCATAACAATAAACTAAAGAATGTGTGTATTTTTTTATTATCATAATTATGCAAATGAGAAGGAGAGGCTTCCTTATAAAGAGCAATGGATGGTGGAGATTAAGAGGTAAAGAAAGGAAAATAAAGTAATGGTGGAGATTAAATCTTGGTTGATCCATGTGCTTTAAATCATCAAAAGGCAAGATCAAAGGGCTGTGATTAAGAGGCAAAAAAGCCCACCACTTAGGAAGATGTAGAGGAAAAAGGATTTTAATTTATTTTTAATTTGATTTATTTCCTTTTTTATCAAAAAGAGAGCTTTAAGTGGGGATTTTATTTATTTAAAAGAGGAATTTTCTTTTAATTAAATAATATTATTGAAAAAATAATCAAACCTTAGGAAATATTGAAATAATTAAATTAATTACGATTTGAATTGAAAAATTTGCGAAGCATTGAATCAGGAATTTGATAAATTAATGAAATGATAAATGGGGCCCATAGTCTAGGCCACCATTTTAGGGTGCATACATTTGCCCCTCTTTGACTAATGTGTGATCATTCTGGGAACACATGTAGTCAAAGAATACAGTTGAAGTGTGAGACCGATTTGGGATCATAGAACAACACAAACATCAACAACATTGTAAATAAGTAATTGCCATCAGAGAAAAGATAAGCCGATTGAAAAAGAGACAAGGTCAACACCATTGTCAATAAGTAATTGACATGTCCAAGATAATAATATCAAGCAAGGTTGATATGATTGATAAATCTGATTCAAGGATTGAAGTTTGATAGGTACTGCCCCCTCGTGATTGAAATCGACATGAGATAGAGGAGAAACATCAAATTGAACTAAACATAAGGTTCTTGATGTAAGATAAAAGATATAAGGATCACAAAACCAAGATAGATCATCAAGTATGAAAGATTATGCCCCAAGGTTGAATTAGAAGAAAAGAAGTGGGGTGAAAGTGAATGGAAGATAGAAGTTTGGAAGAGGTGGAAAGAAATTGATAGAAGAAAGAAAATTTGTCTTAGGGAAAAGAATGCCCCAAAATCAATCAACTATTTAAGATAGAAAATTTTGATTTAGATCATGAGAGAAGATAAGGAAATGAAGATCAAACATGACCACAGTTGATTAAAAGTCCATAAGAAAGATGAAGGAAAACCCCCCTCAAACTCATAATGCAGCCTAAAAATGAAAACTAACATGAGGTCTAACAATCCAAACTACACAAAAATGCATAGGTGTACTTGCAATAGAGAAACTGTAACATAGGAATTTGTGTTCATCATTCATGAGAGAATGTTAAGGAACTTATTTTTATCATTGAGCCATTATTAACGGACATCGAAAAATCACACAATCATCACTAGTCACAAGCGCAACTATGAAGATATGAATGCGATTTATATCAAATTGGAATATGAAAAGATTCTAACATAAGCATCAAAGACATAAAGGTCTAGATGACTTCGATGGTAGCTTACCCAATTTAATGTAGCAAAACCATGCTCACATCAAGGCATAGAGGCCAGGATGACCAGTAGAATGGTTGTGCAAAAATAGTGACGCATAAAGTAGGAAGCAAAGAAAAACATGTTCCATGCCTCAAGTCCTCTAGCTATGCATCACCAAGAGACCTATGAGACAAGGACACTCAACAAAAATAAATAACAACTAGCACACAAAGAAAAGATCATGACATAGCTCAAGCATTAAGTGTTGTGTTTAAAAATTGAAGTGTGTTAACTGATACTAAGTTCTGATGATAAGGATTCAATGCTTGCAAGCATGTAAGACCACATGACAAAATGGGGTAAGACCAATTAACTGATAAGTGTTGAAAAACACTTGATGTCAAGGGTTGTATTAAAAAATACAGTTGGGGTGGTGTTGATAAACACCATTTGTGAGGTGTCCTAAAGACTAACGCATCCAAGAGACCGAAGATAACACAGTTATTCCCCCTAGACAAAGACAAAGATCAATTCCAAACCAAGGCAACAAGGACAAGGCATGATGGAGAAAGGTTAAGTGTCGAGGACATGTGCTAAGAAACAGGGGTGTAAAGGCCTCAAGTAGTGCCATTTTTTCAGGTTTTCACCACTTGGATTTTATTACTATTTTTTCATTTTTTGCTTCTTTTTTCAGGACATTTTATAATTTTTTTAAATTTTTGCTACCAAGGCGCCTGTTTCCAAGTTTTCACCAAGGCACTTTTTCTATTTTTTTTTTAATTTTTTAATTTTTTGATTTTTTTAAATTTTTGGAATATATAATTTTTTTGGAGATAGATCAAAGTGCCTATTGCTAGGTTTTCACTAAGATTATCATTTTTTTTGGATATTTTCTGATTTTAGAATTATTGACAATATATGCTTTTTTGGATTTTTCAGGATCAATAATTATGTACAAAGGATGCCCCCAGAGAGAATGGGCATCATAGATAGAACTTCTTCAGGTGCAAGACATTGATAGGATCAGGGAGTTGTTCTCCCTCTGCTGTAGATAATAAATAAGCACCTGTCATAAAAGCTATTGTAATGATGTAAGGTCCAAGCCAACTAGATTCAAATTTTCCCTTTTGATCTCTATGTTGTTGATTCTTGGGATTTTCACGTAGGATAAGATTTCCTACTTAGAATTCTCTAGGGTGAAACTTTTTTTTGAAGGCTTTGGACATGTGATTTTGATAAACCCTCATATGGTTAAATGATGATTGATGTTTCTCATCTAGAAGTTCTAACTCTTGAAGTATCATGGCGTGGTAGTCTTCATCTGTAACTAGACCTTTGAGGGAAACTCTAAGTGAAGGAAACTCAACCTCCAAAGGTAACACTACTTCAACACCATATGCAAGGGAAAAAGGAGTAGCCCCAGTAGGAGTATGAATACTCATTCTATAGGCCCACAAAGCCAAATTTATCTATAAGTTCCAATCTCTACCATTCTTACAAACTATTCTTTGCAAGATTTTAAGAATGTTTTTGTTTGATGCCTCTTCTTGACCATTTCCTTGCGGGAAGTAAATGGAGGACCAATGTTGTTTAATCTTGAATTTCTTGCGGAGTTGTTTAAGGTCTTTATTTTAAAACTAGCCTCCATTATTAGTAATAATCTCAAAAGGCACTCCATATCGACAGATGATATGGTTCAGAATGAAGAGAGAGACTGTCTTCCCTGAAACAACAGAAAGTGGGACAACTTCTACGCATTTAGTGAAGTAATCAGTAGTAGTGATAATAAATTTGTGTCCACCTGATGAGTTGGGATGAATCTGCCCAACAAGATCAAAGGCCCAGCACTGAAATGGCCAATGAGATATAGAAGGAATGAGCTCCCTACCTAGAGCATGTATCAGGTTACCATGTTTTTGACACTTTTCACATGACTTTGTGAAAGCCAATACATCAATCTGCATTATAGGATAATAGTACCCCACCTTAAGCAACCTTCAGGCCATGGAAAGACCATTGGAATGTCCCCCATAGGTGCCCTCATGGATGTCAAGTAACGATTGGTCAGATTCTTCCTTTTCTAAGCATCTAAGAATTGTTTCATCTAGACCTCTCCTATACAAATCACCAGTGATAAGGGAATGGCGAGAGGAATTTTGATAAATGTTTCTGCGTTCAGATCAATTAAAGGTTTCAGGTATAATGCCATCCCAAGGAAATGAGTAAATGGCACCGTAACAAGATGAATCACAACCCACAAGGGTACAAATGACATGGCTTTCTTGGGAGTCATAAATAGGCTAATGTAGCTCTTCCACTAGGAATTCAAATCTTGATTCATGTTTCTCTAACTAAAGGAGTGAGGCAAGTGTAGCCATCACATCAGCTACTTTGTTTCCTTCTCTAGGGATTTGCTGAAATGTGTCAAATGTGAAGTATCGTTTCAAGGAATCAACCATTTTCTTGTAAGGTACCATTTTCTCATGTTTTGTTTCACATTCCTCATTAACTTGGCTGATTATCAGCTGTGAATCCCCATAGATGTGTAACTCTGTGATACTCCATTCTATGGCCATCTTAAATCCAGTTGTTAAAGCTTCATACTCAGAAATGCTTTTTGTACATGGGAATAATAACTTATAAGACTTAGGAATTATGTACCCAAGAGGAGAAACAAATAAAACACCATCTCCTTAACCATTTTGCATAAAGGATCCATCAAAGAACATCTTCCATGTTCTTTCAGTCATATACATGAGGTGCTCATCTAGAAAGTCAACATGAATATCTGCATTATCTTGTATTGGGAGATCAAACAATTGATCTGCTATGGCTTGTCCATTGATTGCTTTACGCTCAATGTACTCTATGTCAAATTATGAGAGTATCATCATCCATTTAGCAAGTCTACCTATGAGGGTATCTTTACTTAGAAAATATTTGAGTGGATCTATTTTTTCTATGAGGTGTATAGTGTGCGTAAGCATGTAATGTCACAACTTTTGGGAAGAAAACACAACAATAAGGCAAGCTTTCTCAATGTTGGTGTAGTTAACCTCATATGAAACAAGAGTATGAATAATGTAGTATATTGCTCTTTCTTTCCCATTTTCATCAAGTTGAACTAGTAATGCCCCCGAGGAAGATTCTTTTGCTCAAATGTATAAAATAAGTGGTTTCCCTGGGATATGACGCATTAAAATAGGAGGATTTGCAAGTACTTCTTGATTTTATCTATGCTCTTTTGACAATCCTCATTCCAAACACATTTGACTCCTTTGTGTAAGTTCTTGTTGAAGGGTTGAGCTTTATCTACCAGTTGTGAAATGAATCTCCTTATAGATTGAAGACATCCTTGAAGACTCCTCATTTGACTAATGTTTCTAGGAGGTGGCATATCTATAATTGATTGGACCTTCTTAGGGTCTACCTCTATTCCTCTTACTGAAATGATGAATCCTAGTAGTTTTCCAGAGGTGACTACAAATGCACACTTTTTAGGATTTAACCTTAGTTGAAATTATTCCATGCAATCTAGAATGACTTCTAAATCATCTAAGTGTGTATCTCTTTGTTTAGACTTGCCGAAGGTGTCATCCACATAATCTTCCATGTTTTTATGCATCATGTTATGAAAAATGGTTGTCATAGCTTGCTGATAGGTGGCTCTTGTGTTTTTTAGTCCAAAATGCATAACATTCCAACAATAGGTACCCCACGCACAAGTGAATGTAGTCTTTTCTTGATCTTCAGGAGCTATCTTAATCTAATTGTACCCAGAAAAACCATCCATCAAGGAATAAATCTCATAACCCGCAGTCATATCCACAATCATGTCTATATTGGGAAGTGGAAAGTCATCCTTTGGGAATGCTCTATTGACATTTCTAAAATCTATGCAAACTCGAATAGATTTTTCATGTTTGGAAACTGGTACAATATTTGATATCCATTCAGCATAGGCGATAGCTCTTATGAATTTTGCACCAAGGAGTTTCTCCAATTCTACTTTTATGAGGAGTACTATGTGAGGATGCATCTTTCTCAATTTTTGTTTAACTGGTTTGACATTTGGATTTGTAGATAAGTGATGCATGATAAGATTAATGTCCAACCATGGCATATTTGAATAAGTCCATGAAAAATTGATCTTCTTTTTCTGTAAGAACTTAGTGTATGATTCTTTTTCTGTTGGTGACAAGGACTTGGCCAAGTATACTATTTGTGGACCCTCATCCGTACCCAATTTGAATACTTGTATTTGTTCAATAAGCACTGAAGATCTATCTTGAAAATATCTGGGGATATGAACAAGTACCTCATCTTTAGGTGCCTTAGAGAGGTTTTCACCTTTGTATACATCATTTCTTCTTACTTTTTTTGGTTCTGACACCGCCACGCAATGGTTTTCACCATAAGAACTCTTATTCTTTTTATTTTCTTTTCTTTTTATTTTTTGACTAAGGTACTTGATGTCTGGCTCTATCATGTTGGTAGATGGTTCATTGGTGGAAGAGACTACGGGTTCAATGGCATTTAAGTAACAGGCTATCTCATAATCATTTTGAAATGTTAAGAGCTTAGGTTCTTGATAGCGTTGGGACCAATTAATGAGGTCAGGATGAAGAAGAGGCAAGGCAATGACTGGTTCAAGGTTATAAATGTCAATGATATTATCACTGGTGACCAAAGAGTCAGAGTCTGTCAAGTATCCCTCTAAGCTACCCAAATCAGAATTCATCCTAATAATAGAAGAATCATCCACTAAAGCAACACGTGGGTTTAAATCCTCTTATCCTACACGTGACTCATTAGCTACCTCAGGTTGAGAACTATAAGTGTGAACAACATCAATATCTCTATCAAATATTGAAGACTGTAAGAAAGAGTCCCATTCATACTCATGTGAACTTGTGTCTGAACTATGACTAGGATGCTTACACCATGAAGGTTTGGGAAATCCCAATGTGGAAGGTCCAGTGTCACCTTCTCTTTCCATTAAATGAACAAGATTCTTTCTTTGAAATTCTCTGAAAGGATCTTCTATATCTGATTCATCTTGTTCTAAAGTTGCGACATATGCATGGGTGACTGGAATATCTGAATCTCCCCAAAGGAGATGAGTGGAAGGGATCCAATCTTCACACATATCTTGCTGATTTGTCAAATTAGGTACATACTATGGTTCTTCATCACTATCCAATTTTTCAAAGAGAGGATAGTGTGCTTGTTGTAATTCTGAAATCCTAGGTCAACCGGCTTCTTAAACTGCATCCAAAAAGAGCATGATCAAGTGGTTCGGATCTAGCATGAAGATTGTGATTCAGAGGGCCATATCTGGGATATCCCATCTATCTAAAAAAAGTATACCCTCTTCCATAAGTCTTAGGAGAGGGAGACAAGTTCTCATTATGCATGTATTTTCCTTCTCTATCAATCTAGTCTCTAACAAATGTTTCCTCTTTCTCATCTTAGATAGGCACTGATGACTCTACAAATGTTCTAAATAAAGTCTTAGCTGAAGAGGAAGGTTTGTTTTCTTGTGAAGGCTTTCCATAAGACCTAGTCAAAACTGGTAATGTTGTGAGGGAGTTGAACTGATACCCCCCATGCCAAGGTCTATTTATTTAAGATTGTCTTTGCATTCAACTAAGGTAGCATCAAAATCTTTTGCTTCTCTATTGAGGGGAACATGAGCCATTGCAGAAATTGAATTAATAGATAAAGTGTTATCCCCAGGTATACAAATCTCTATTCCATTGTAGGGGAACTTTACACATTGATGATAAGTGAATGGCACTACTTGCATATCATGAATCCATGTTCTACCATGTAATATATTGTACGCAAGAGGACCAGTGCCAACTACTTGGAATAAAATATCATTTTCAACAAGGAAAATCCTAACAGGAAGGACAACAAATCCTTTGGAACTTATTTCTACCTAATCATAGGCTTTGATAGTGATCTTCTTTCTGGTATCTATGAATTTCTCTGAATAACCCAACTTCTTAAAAAGACTCAAAGAACAAATATTAAGCCCAACACTCTCATCTATCAACATGTTCCTGACACGGGTTCTGTGGATCATGACCTCAATATGAAGGGTGAGATTGTGTGGGTGACTCAAAAATTTATCATCATCCTCCAAGAAGGTAAGGTAATGAGGGCTAGAAATATGGTTAACCATGTTCTAGAATTGATCAACGTCTAAGTTGTTGGGGACATTCACAGTATGCAAAGCATCCTCAAGGACTTGCTTATGTCTCTGGGACAACTCTAAGAGCTCAAAGATGGAAATCTGAGCTGGGGTTCTTTGTAAATGATCAACAAGGTTGTAACTTGACTTAGGATCAACTGTCGGTTTTAAAGTGACATTCTTGGATGCCACTTGGTTTTGTTTATCTGGTTGACTTGAATTGGGTCCTCTAATGACAATGGGACCTTGACTTCATGTGACAACATTAAGAGTTTGGGATGACATTCTAGAGTTAGGACCCCTTAGCACCACAACGATTTCTTCATCAATGATAGGAGGAGAGTCCATGCCTAGATCATAACCATAGGGATCTCTACCCCTCATCATGTTGACATTTTCTTCTACAACTTGAAGCATGTTGAAATTATTCTCTGCATCTGTGTAAGTATAATTGACTTCACCCTTGCCATTCTTGGGTTTAGAGGTTTCCCCCTTCTCATAATTGGGCAATGGTTCTTTGAATTCCTTATGATCAGTTTTGGTGTTCAATCCATCTATCGTAAGCTTTCCATTTTCAATGAGATCTTGAATAAGATGCTTGATTTTGTAGAAGTTTTCAATATCATGTCCAATTCCATTGTGAAAATTGCAAAAATCTTTCTCATCCCACCAATGTGGCTTAACATTAGGTATATAATGCTTCATAGGATCTTGAGGATGTGCAAGGTTGTTACCAATAAGTGTTTTTAAGATATCCTCATATGAATCACCATGTTGTACAAATTGTCATCTCTCTTTCTTAGGTCTATCTTGGTATGTTGGCTTTTTCTCTTGTTGATTAAATGCATTGAGTTTCATGGCTTGAAAAACACTAGACAAGTGGAGCACAGTTTGATCTTTAGGATGGGAGGAGTCCACAACCCCATCATTAACCACTTGTTTGTTCCTATTCCATTGTGATTTCTTCCCTTTATCCTTGGTAGGGTTATTATTTTGACCATTGTTGTCGTTGTTTCCATGTTTAGTCAAAAGTCCTTGTTCTTTTAAAACATCTTCAATCCTACATGTGGTTTCAACCATGGTGTCAAAGGAGTCAAAAACCATCTTCCTAACTTCATACCGCATTTTGGGAACCAAGTTGCTAACAAGGATATCCATCTTTTCATTTTTAGGAATGGTTCTAGAGTCGCGAAAGCATTGTTGTCTCCACCTTTTCAAGAAAGTAACAAAGGATTCCCCTTGATTTTTCATTAAACTGCATAAGTCCAACATGGTGGTTGATCTTGAAAGATTGTATGCAAAGTGTAGAAAAAATCTCTAAACAAGCTCTTTGGAAGTCCTAACAGGGGGTGTTATCTTGGTGAACCATTCCATTGCTTGACCCTTAAGACTCCTTGGGAACAATCTCATGAGGTATGAGTCATCTTGATGTAAATCAAAACTTGTGGTATAAAATTGGCAGACATGATCATGTGGATCTCCATTCCCATCATATTTTTCATATTGAGGGATTTCAACCTTTCTAGGGAACTCTTTCATGTTAATACTTTTTTCAAAAGGATTAGGACAAATTGAATCGAGCCAGGATGAATTATTGGGTGCTAACATCTTCTCCATCATGTTCTTAAGTTGTTTGATTTCCTCTTCTTGAGATGGGACTTGCTTCTTAATATTTTTGTCCACATCAAAGTTGTAAGAGACTTTAGCACCCTTGTTGATTAAACTCTCTAGGAACTTTTATTTGTTTTTCTCAAAATATTTCTACACATGTTGCTAGAAAGTGGTTCTTGTTGCATTTTCATGAAGTCCTGGGAGGTGAGGTCAAAACTTGAACTACTACCCCCATATTGTGAACCATGGGTTTTCTTGAGTTCCTAGGAGGTGTTTGTCTCCAACAATGATCATGTCTTGAGTCTCTTCTTCGTCTAAGACTAGGAGATCGCGAAGGTGTTCTTCAACATCTTCTACTTCAGGGAGTCATAGGAGGGAAGGATGGAGGAGAGTCATTTCCACCACCAACATGCATATTGTTGAATTGATAATTGTGTTGTTGGGCCAAGAGTCTCTCTTTCTCTTCATGGTAGGCCTTCCTTTCCATTTCCAACAAAGTTTTTCTTTCCAACTCTAGGAGTCTAAATTTCTTTTCCTTTTTAGCTTGTCCATCTAGGAAGGCTTTATTTTCATGCTCAATTCTCTCAAGTCTTTCACTCATGTATCTTGAAGGAATTTTGGGTGGTGAAGTTGGTCCTGGATGTATGAACAAGTCATTAGTATATGTTGTGTTCACCCAAGTATCATAAGGCTCATCATTTTGGTTGTCATGATGTAATTGTGCTTCTTGATAGGCTCGTCGCTTATCTCTTTCATCCCTTTGGTGTGTATCCATATATCTAGTTGAGATAAGAGGTGAGACTAATCGATGTCCATGAGAGGAATGACCAACTAGAATGGAATCTTTATGTTTCTCAAATATATCATCAAGATGTTTATCCATATCTCCCTATCTCATCAAGTCAATGTGTAAATCTTTTCCATATCTAAACAAGATGATGCTAAGTGGGTACTCAACTCACTAAGGTGACTCTTGGAGTCAAACAAAACTTTATAATTTTTCCTAGGTGATTGATCAAATATGGGCACTTTTCCCTTACATTTTTGGTGAGTTTGAACTAAGGGTAATTGGTTAAAGCCAACTTGAGGTTGCTTTCCTTGATTTACTTTGATATCTTGTTGTAACTGGCATGAAAGAAGAGGTACTAGGTGATAGGATGACCCTAAGAAATGTTTCTACCAAACTATGATAGTAAAAGCACTCGCTTGTCCAAAAGAGAGGTGATAAGATAGAATTTAGCACGAGGTATAAACCAACACTGCCATAGAGGTGCCCAATAAATGGGTGAATACCCTAACACATGGATTAGGATGATGATTTACCAAAGTTATATTGATTGAATTTGAATTTTGTATCAAAGTGAATGGACAAGAGATTACTAAGACTCTCCAAGTGTTTTATCAAAGGATCTAAAGGTTTATCTTCTCAACAAGGACAGTTTCTAGCTTACCAACTCCAAGAAAGGTCACTTGTGAAACCAAAGATTACTAGTTCAAGAGGTCAAAATGCAAGAATCCAAAGTGTAAATAAGCTTCTAACAGTGGGGTAAGTGACCTAATCTAATCTGGATCAACCTAGGAAGACTGAAAATGATAGGATAGAAAAAATGAGCAAGTTGATAGTTTGACACTTAAGAATGCAGATTTGTTGATCGTTTTGGTGTTTGTCTTAATGATTGGGTGTATGTTTTGATCTTTCACTCACACAAGACACATCAAGCAGATTTTTTTTGGTAAAAGAAACAGTCATATCAACCTAGGTAAGCCAAGACATTATCTATTGAATTCCCACTTGAACTGATGTTCAGCCATGCTTACTCATAGCAGACAACTTAGAAGCTTGGAGGCACGGGCTCCTCCTTACATGTGCACTCACTTCTCAGGCACACCAAGCTTTGAATCCCAAGAAATCACTTCCCAAAGGACTGTTGTCTCTACTAAGAGATGTGAAAATGTGGGACGTCTTAGTCGGTCTCTGACCTTCGACGCCAATAGATACAGGGTTTTTGGTCACTAAAATAAAGTTTGTAGTCAAGGCATCCATTCAAGTGGTTGTGATCAAGTAATTTTCCCAATTAAGGGGGCTCTCCCAATCCTTTCAAAGCAAGGTTTTCACCTTAACAATATAGGGACTTTAATGCACCACTAGGGTACTAGAGGAGATTTTGGTTGCCACAACGAATTCACACCTGTCCACTGTGAGACTAATCACAATGACATTTTTTATATACCAGTTTGGAAGGGCTTCACTTTATCATGTTACCGGTTGGGAAATCCACTCTCACTGGCTCTATTAAAGCACTTGGGAGGTAGCCACGCTAAAAGAATTATATAAGTTTCTCTTATACCCAAGATCCACAAAGGCAAGGGGAGTGGATACATTCATATAATTCTTAGGATTACAATCTAAAAGATACTTCAAACACATAAGAAAATGTCAATAATGTTTATGGATTTCTAATCATCCTAAAAGGGAGAGAGCATAGTTTCCTAACATTATTTCCATTCCTAAAAATACCAAATAGAATTTCATTTTAGAAGTCCTGCATGTGGGTTCCTATTTTAATAAAACAAAAAAAAATGCAACCACAATATTTAGTGTGTTATCGATCAAGGCAACCTACAAGAAGTTTTCATTAGTAGTCTTTATTTGGATCTTCTTTTTCAATGTACTAAAAACCACTTTTAGGCTGTAATCAAAGATAAAAATCAAGAACAACAAAGCCAAAGATTGGTTAGCATTATAAAAATCATAAAATCATAAATCTGATTGCATATTCAGAAGTAGATGAAAAATCACGCACTTTCAAAAAATGTTGCACGAAAAAATGTTATCGTATGAGCCCATACGAGGCTTCAGAAGATGTAAAACAAAGGATTAGACAAGTACAGTGATGAAAACCTGTAATTTTTGATAAATTTTTGAATAACATCTAAAAACTAAGAAAAACCTAGAAATCTTCAGATGCTTCTACCCAAAATCAAAAAACATTGCACTCAATTTGGACCTAAAATGAGAAAGATATGATCGTTTGAAGTTAGACTGCAATTTCAAAAACTCCAATGGTGAAGGAAAAGACTTTTCAAACCCTGCTAATGTCAGAAGACTACGAGCTTAAATTTGATGAGCTGGGGGCCATCACAGAAGGCCCATATTTTGACGGTCATATGGACATCAAATTTAACATAGTAAAAAAAATTGATTTTTGATTTTTTGATTTTTTTTAATTTATTTTATTTTTATTTTTTGATTTATTTTTTGATTTTTTATTTTATTTTTTTTTCAAAAATCTACCTCGAGCTGCGTGCATAAATGATCTGAAATATACCTCAATTTTTGTGCAAGTTTGTTTGCGCAAAAATATTTGCCACAAATTTGACTTTCATCAAATACGGGCAAGTTTATAGTTGTTTTGAACCAACACAACAATCCAGATGCGATGGTGGAGTCAAATTTGGCTCAAAATGAAAGCTTTAAAAACACTGAGAGAATAATGGGTAGAAGATAGAAGAAATTTTCAAATGTGATGATGGAAATGGATGTTCTGCCCCACGGTGGGCGCCAAAAATGTGTCACACTTCTATTAGTCATATTCAAGATTGCTCAAGAATGAGATCTCGAATGGTGACTCATAGCTCTCTATTCATGGAGTGCAAAGGTGTGTGATGGAGGCCCTCAGATTGACCTAGTTTGTGCCCCTGCAAGTAAACCATAAAATGAGAGATTCTATATGATAATGGATGATTTTGTCTATATGATAATGTGATTAATCTATATGATAACAATGCATGATTATTCTATGAAAGGAAATATGAATGCAAAATTAATCTATGAAAGAAAATATGATTTTAATCTAAAATACGAATGTAAAATTAATCTAAATGAATTTCCATGAATGCATGCGAGAAGAAGACAAGAAGAGAGAAGTTGCAATATCCAAGCTCAAGTGCTCAAATTCTCCTCCAAAATTGCTCTCCAATCCTGCAGCATAACAATAAACTAAATAATGTGTGTGTTTTTTTTTATTATCATAATTATGCAAATGAGAAGGAGAGATTTCCTTATAAAGAGAAATGGACAGTGGAGATTAAGAGGTAAAAAGGGAAAATAAAGCAATGGTGGAGATTAAATCTTGGTTGACCCATGTGCTTTAAATCTTCAAAAGGTGAGATCAAAGGGCTATGATTAAGAGGCAAAAAAATCCCACCACTTAGGAAGATGTAGAGGAAAAAGGATTTATTTATTTATTTTTAATTTGATTTATTTCCTTTTTTATCAAAAAGAGAGCTTTAAGTGAGGATTTTATTTATTTAAAAGAGGAATTTTCTTTTAATTAAATAAGATAAGATTATTTAATAAAAAGAGAGATATTAATTAAATAAGATAAAATCATTTAATTATAAGAGGATATTTTAATTAAATAAGATTATTTCATTTAAGAGATATTTTCTTTTATTTAAATAAGATTATTTCATTTAATAAAAAGAGATGTTTTCTTTTAATTAAATAATATTATTGAAAAAATGATCAAACCTTAGGAAATATCGAAATAATTAAATTAATTACGATTTGATCAAGGAAATTGATTTGAATTGAAAATGTTGTAAAGCATTGATTCAAGAATTTGATAAATTGATAAAATGATAAATGAGGCCCATAGCCTAGTCGAGCATTTTAGGGTGCATACAGTTTCAGATAGTTAGGAACCTCAAATGCCCAAAAAGACATTATTGCAATAAATGTTGTCAATGTTGTTAATGACAACATTGACAACTTTTGTCAATCTTGCATAAAACATGGTCCAACACCTCAAGAACTTAACTAATAGCATAATTAGGATAAGTAGACATCAAATTGGTCTCCTAAACCCTTCTGTGTCCAATTTTACACCTTAATGGATCATTTCCACTATTGCCTCAACTTTGGCAATATGAACATAAATGAGCAACTTTGTATGTTTCTTGAAAAGAAAGACACTAGAGACCGAATAAGACCTCCTTATCTAACAAAAAAAATTATAGGAATCACCTAGTTCTATTATTCCACTTGTGGTGTGTCTAGGACCACTACAAGTGAAAAACGACTTAGAATTTCTAGGTTACATGTTAGCCCTACCTAGGTGCTCCTGCACCATACTCCCTGACAAAGGAAAGTTATGTCACTCATGTGGAAAACATGTGTTTAGAGATGCCCACCTTCTTGAAGTCTATTTCTACAATCCATGAGGCCTCTGATTTAGGCATATCCTTCCACTTTATGAGGTGCTCCATGTACACCTTGTGCCTTGTAGACTTCTTTACTCTTGAGTCCAAAAATCTGTCAGCTTCTAACAATGTCTTGGGAGGTAATATAGTAGCCTCTACATCACTATATATCCCTTGAATACTTTTACCCCTCTCATCAATTTTCCCTTTGAATTGGATCAAGTCTTGTAAATTAAATAGATGAGATATGCTCAAATCTGAAGGTAAGTCTATTTTGTATGCATTAGCCCCATACGTGGCTATGATTTTGCAAGGTCCCTCCCTCTTCATCTAAAGTTTAGTATGGACACCTTTCTGTAACTTGTATTAATTCAAATGAACCATCACATAGTCACCTATGTCAAACTGAATGTCTCTCCTCTTTTCATCAACCTTGGCCTTCAAGTTTTGTGTATTATCTTGTATGGTCTTCTTGACTTGTTCTTGGATCTCCTTCATTTTTTGAGTGAATTCCTTAGCATGACCAATCCTATAATCCATGCCTCCAAGATCCCTAAGCTCACACACACCTCATGGGTGCATCCCATAAACTATCTAAAAGGGGCTTCTCCCATTGATTTTGTTCTTGCTATCATTATAAGTATGATTTTCTTGGGGAATGACCACATCCCATGTTTTACCATACTCTTTAGTAAGTAACCTCAATAGGTTACCCAACACTCTATTGACCACCTCAATTTTTCCATCTGTCTAAGGATGGTAGGTCGAACCAAAAGAATTATTAGTACCCAATCTAGTCCACAATGTTCTCAAAACATGCCTCATAAATTTCAAATCCCTATCTGATAAAATACTTAGGGGGAAACAATGGATTCTCACAATCTCCTTAAAGAAAAAATGGGCTATGTGACTAGCATCATGAGTAGTTTTGCAGGGAATGAAATGTCCCATTTTTTCTAAATCTATCAACCACTACATAAATGTTGTCATGTCATTTCTTTATTTTGGGTAGACCTACTATGAAGTCCATTCTCACACACTCCCATGGCCTATTAGCAACTGGTAAAGGTTGTTACAAACCTTCATTGCTTATTCCTCCTTTGGCTTTCATGCATATTACACACTGCTCAACATACCTTGTAACAACTCTTACCAACTATGGCCAATGGTAGAACCTTTGCACAACCTCCAAGGTTTTATTCATACAAAAATGACCAATCAAACACCCATTGTGTTTATCTTGTATGATATTCTCTCTCATGGAACCTCTTTGCACACACAACTGATTACCCTTAAATAAAGTCCATTCTATAAAGTAAAATCAGAAAAATTGCTATGGAAATGATTCTAAAATTTAGTACACACCTTGTAAGCTTCACCAAAGTCTTCATCTACCTTGTAGAGTTCTTTGAAAAAATCAATTCCAATCCTATTCAACTGAACCACTTGCACTATCAAGAATATCATACTTAGTGCATCTACAACCTTGTTTAATTTCCCTTCCTTATGCTTAATTTTAAATGTGAATGATTGCATGTATTCCATCCATATCAGATGTATATTACTTAGTTTCTCCTGAGTATTGATATAACTAAGGGCTTGGTTGTCAGTAAACACAACAAATTCCTTGGGTAATAGATAATGCCTCCACTTCCTAAGTGACTGAACTAAGGCATACAATTATAAGTCATAAGAAGAGTATTTCTTCTTAGCTTCATTTAATTTCTTACTAAATAAGGCTACTGGCCTACCTTCTTGGCTTAACACACCCCCTACTGTCATCCCACTCGCATCAAATTTAATATTAAACAAATTGTGAAAACTAGGCAACTTTAAGATGGGTTGTGTGGCTACTTGTTTCTTCAACATCTGAAATGATTTTTGTGCTTCTAAGTTCCACCTAAGCTTATTTTTTACCCCACCCTTGATAGTGTCTAACAAAGGTGCACAAATACCACTAAAATTTCTAATAAATTTCCTATAAAATTATGCTAAGCCATGGAAACTTCCTACCTCAGTGGTTGTGGTAGGTTGTGGTGAGTTTAGGATAGTTGCAACTTTGTCTTGATCCATATTCAAGACCCTTTCAACACTACAAAGCCCAAGTACACTAGTACTTTCTTGAAGAAATCATATTTCTCAAGATTGATATCCAACTTCTCTTCATGTAATATCTATAGCACAACCTCTACATGCTTGATATGCTCCTCTTTTGTCTTACTAAATATCAGTATAACATAAAGATATACAACTACAAACCTCCCTGTGAAGTCTTTGATCACTTCATTCATGACCCTCATGAATGTGCTCAAAGCATTGTGAGGCCAAATGACATCACACGACATTCATATAATCCATCTATGGTCTTGAATGTCATTTACCATTCATCCCCTTCTTTCACCCTCGTTTGGTGATAACCCCTTTTAAAATCCAACTTGGTAAAGTACATTTCCCCTCTAATGAAATCAATGAGATCCTCAATCCTAGGTATGGGGAACCTATAACTTATTGTAATTCTATTTATGGCCCTTGAGTCTATGCAAATTCTCCATTTTCCTCTCTTTTTTGATGCCAACACAACTAGGACTACACATGGGCTTATACTCTTCTTGATCAAGCCTTGATCCAAGAGTTCTTGTACTCGCCTTGCCACTTTCAAATTTTGATCAGGGTTAAGCTTATAAGCTACGTTATTAGGCAAAGATGCACCAAGGATAAAGTCTATATGATGGCTTATCACCCTTCTAGGAGGTAAGGTTGTAGAAGTTCCATCACTCACTATATCTTTATACTTCTTAAGCAATTCTTGTATCTCTACTAGTAAGGGCTACTTGATAGGCTTCTATTATTCCTTAGGCTTAAGAAAAATAACATATCCTTAATTATCTTCATCCTTAAGATAATTCACAAACTCCTTTCCACTACACAACATGATGTTAGGAGTCTTGGACTGTGGCTCCTCACTCTTCTAGCAGAGACTGAATCTTGAATGTTCTACCTCCCTAATTGAATGTGATGGAATTATCCTTTCCATCATACACTACCCCATTGTACAATTTCCAAGGTCTTCCTAGCAGAAAATGAAAAGCATCCAATGGTATGATGTCACACATTAGTTTTTTCGTATAACCTTCTATAGAGAATTCAACCCATGTCTACTCATTCACCAATACACTTTGGTCTTTGTTTAACCAAGTCACCTTATAAGGATTTACATGGGGTATTTTGGTCAACTTGAGTTTTTTGACTGCTTCCTTTGAGATGATATTCTCAGTTCAACTAGAGTCCACTATTGCCTTACAAACATTTCCAAGGATCTTGTATATTATCCTAAACAAAGCCCTCCTATGCTTGGGTTCATCCTTAATTGGTTGTCTTATCAAAAACATCCTAAACATTAGGTTTTCACCCATCTCTAAATCTAGATGGTCAATCCCAGGTGCATTTGACAATTGAAGTGTCATCATGAGCATAGGTGACTCTCTTATCATGACTTGAAGTAGTGGGCTTCTCAGGGCACCTATATGATGGATGGCCTAATTGACCACAATTTTAATACTTCATAATTTCAAATTATGAGTTACTTCTACCTCCTCTTCCTCTGCTAGGACCTCCTTGATTACCCCTACCTCTATTATAGCCCCCTCTTGGATTTCTTTCAGTATTATTCTCTGTCAGTTTGGTCTCACCTTGTGACCTTTTCCCATTTCCTCTGGCTTGATAGTCTCCTCTTTGACCCTATTCATCTCTTCCTCTAGCTCTATTCTTTAATTTAGAGTCACCTTTCTTCCTATTCTTTTCCTCCACCCTTTGGGCTAATTGATGACACCTTTGAACTATGGTTGGTGTTCACAAACAAATCTCTTCTTGGATGTTCCATTTCAATCAACCCAAGTACGTACAAACCTTGATTGATTCATCTTCTTCTTTCCTAGACCTAAGACATAATATTTGGAATTCCTCTATATAAGAGGCCACATCCAAGTATTTTTTCTTCAAATTCTATCTTTTCTTATGAAGTTGAATCTCATAGTCCTCCGAAAGATAACTATCCTTCATCTTGGTCACCATTGCATTCCAATTGGCTATGTGTTTCTTACCAAATCTAACTCTCTCATCTTGAAGGTATTTCCACAATGTTAGGGCTATCCCTCTAAGTCTTTATTTGGCCACCTTTATCTTATGTGCCTTTGTCACCCCTTCACACTCAAAATGGTTCTCCATTCCTTCAACCCAATCCATCACTACCTCAATGTCCATCTTCGCACTAAATAGGGGTATCCCTTCAAATTTTTTCACACCTATTGCTTTGATGGCCTTTAATAATGGCTCTTCATTCAGTGGTGGGTCTGGTTCAAGGATAATTTCCTCCTCATCAATATTTTTACATCTATTACTGCTTTCCACTTCTCTGCTCCTAGTTGCTGCATTAGAAATTTATTCTAGCCTTATCATCATTCCTTCTAAGGCTTCTTCAAGGATTTTGTTCTTCTCCTTATTCTAATGTACCTCTTTATATAGCTCTAAATTTTTCACCATGCTTGACTCTCCCACTAATTCACCAGTAGCTGTAGACATACACTATCTTCCCAAGTCTTTAACTTGCTCTAATACCAATCTGATGTAACTAATTATTTCTCTATACCCTACCTTCCTCTAGGGTATCTTATTGGTCACTTATTTATGTATTAGATTTCTTTACTGACCCTAAGCTTCCAAGGATTTTTTCTCCAAGATCCTTCTCTTTTCAACTTGTCCACATCAACAAAGAAACCAAAATGTACATCGCCTAGCACATTGGAACTCTTCTTTCCCCATCTTCAGTAATTTGATCCAACATAATAAATAACACTTCAACATGGAGAGGTAGGCTTCAAGGATTGAAATATGCTCTATTCCAATACCCTCAAACACCCTTTGCATTATAACCCTAAATGACTTCCAAGAAACATACCAAATTTACCAAAAATAGGGCTACAAGCAATTACGCCTAATTAGGCTCTTTTTCTAAAATAAATTTAAATAATGCTTAACAAGATGGAAAACTGAACTTTTTTCCTAACACCCTTTACAGAGACCTAAAATATTTTATAGGTCTTGTCCCCCCAAATTGTCCGTATAGTGGCTTCCTAGAAACAAGGCTAAAATTAAGGTTTTTAATCACACAGAGAATAACCATCAGAATATTTGTTTCCACCATTAAGTATCCTTCAATAAACCTTCCCATTGAATTTGGGACTCCACCACACATTTATCTACCTCTCCATAATCTCTTATTGAAGCTATCAATGCCTTCAATCCTCCTTATCACCTCTGCACTTCTTTGGGATCCCTAGCCATGCAACTATTGCTCACCTAGGGAATCACTTTAAAATTAGCTTGATTGACTTATTGGGAACCTCTTTCATTTTAAAATATGTATAGGAAGTCATCTCCCTAAATCTAAAGGCCCGTACAAACTCCACGGTGAGAAGAGGATCTATGACTCCATTTACACAAGTTGCTTGGTTTAGACCAACGACTGTCTTAAAACAAAATAAATTTACAAATTTAACTAAAATCACAAAAAATGCTAATCTATTACCACATAGAATCTCAAAAGGAACTACTCTAAATTATTCATCCATTAAAGTATGCAATCTAATCCATAACAACACAAAATGCTCAGAAAATGTAAAACTACAACTGTTTCTTCAATTATACAGTTTGTACACAAACATTGCAAAATCCACCAACCTCTTGAAAAGGATGAGGGAAGTCTTATATATTTTACCATGATCCTATCCTGATGGTTTCAAATAGTTAGAAACCTCAAATGCCCAAAAATACATAATTGCAATAAATGTTGTCAATGTTGTCAATGACAACATTGACAACTTTTATAACTTTTGTCAATCTTGCATAAAACATGGTCCAACACCTCAAGAACTTAACCAATTGCATAATTAGGTTAATTATACATCAAATAGGTCTCCTAAACCGTTCCTTGTCTAATTTAACCCATGAATGGATCATCATTTTTACTATTGCCCCCACTTTGGCAATATGAACATAAATGATCAAGTTTGGACATTGCTTGAAAAGAAAGACACTAGAGACCTAATAAGACCTCCTTATCTAACACAAAACATCCTATGACTCACCTAGTCCTATTATTCCACTATTTGGGTGGCTAGGACCACTACAATCTAAAAAAAACTTAGAATCCCTAAGTTACATGTTATCCCTACATAGGTGCTCCTGCACTAGTTGCTACAATGGAGGAGCCACCATCCTAGAGAATATAGGATTATAGCTCTACTATATTTCCTCAACAATCATTATCTTGCTGAATCATTCATCTAGAATTTATTGCATATCTCAGGAGCTATTATGTTCCCTTTTTCTTCTATGGTGAGATTTAAGTCAACTTATATTTTTGTTTTGAATAAGTGTCATTTCTATATTTATATGGATTTTATTTTTAGTTTGAAAGTGGGGGAGTTTTTGGAAAATACATTGTTGCATGTTTCATAGCAAGCTTCTTTTCAATTTTTGTGTATTGTTCTTATGTAATCAGTTTTAGAAATATAATGAAGTGATTTTGGTTTATCTTCTATGTTAGTAGTTAGCAGAAGCCAACCAAGGGGGCCCACTTGGGAGGTGGTTTAGATTATAGTAGAGTAGATTTAATTTTAGTATTTAGAACATTTTGAATATGACTTTACTGTTTCACGCCTGCAACATTCGATTCATGTATGTTCCTGCAGCACTTGCATGAATACTTATGGTGAATGCTATAGGTTGATAGAATAGTTTTAAGTTAAGTTTGTAGTTTTCAACATTAATTCCATTAAGTTGTCAAGAGTGTTTGTTTCATGCAACAATAGCATAGGTTCCTTTCATTCATTTTTACTTACTACAACATAGGTAGTATGACTCTCTAAGAAACTTAGTGCATATATCATGCTATCCTATTTCAAGCATATGCCCTTGGGTTTACAATTTAAATGCACATCATGGTTGAAAAAGTAATCCATAGTTTGAATATACTATTCCTAGGAGAGGCTTTTGCATGATTACTAGTACCTATTGTGAGGCGGTTCATTACCATCATAGAGAAAGAAGGGTTACCACCCCTAGATATGTCTAGTTGGATGATGTGAATTAAAAACTAGGTTGTTGGATGAAATAATGTAACATGTTGTAGTGAGAAACAAAGTTACAATCTTAACTTCCTAAAGAAAAATAAAATCAACTCCAAGAACCTTAAGATGAATGTATCGCACCAAATACTTGCAGGAGAGGTCTGTGAGACCTCAAACATTCCATGAAATGAAATTCATTCTCAAGTAGAATTCATTCCATCCTCATCCCCAAGACATGTGAAACGATCATGCAAGAATTATGAATCCTAGAAACAAAATATGATAAAGACCTCTAGGGATCTCCATTATTTTCCCCAGCCCTTTGTCTTTGATTTCATCCCTCCTTGGAGTTCTAAAATAATAACCTAAGGAAGTTGAAGCACAAAAAACCATAGAAGTTGGTTGTAGAATGTGAACCCCCTGTGAATGAGACATACAAATATTTTGAACTTTCTTGGATACAAAATGGATGAAGATGTAGTTCCTGGAGAACCAAGGTTTGAGATTCCCCAAGTTGGCAAAAAACTCATAGAAGCCTTCGAGGGCACAAAATCCTAGGGTGGCAAAGAAGAAGAAGAAGAATTTTTTATTGGATAGAAATTCATCGTGTGTTTTCCTTTATGGACCACATTTGTTCAACTGATGTCTTCCTGTGATGTATTTGAGGACCTTGAAGAAGAAGAATCCTTAGTAGATGAATTATTCCTTGGAGTAGCCAAATGGAATTCCTTGATATTATGATCAACTGACTGACACTCAAAACATGTATTGGGAAAATTCAAATTCAAGACATGCTGGAAATATTATTTCCTACCAACCTGAATCACTATAGCATATTTAAACTCTTTAGCAAGGTCAATTTCCACACAAACACACTTCTAAGGGTAGACATGGAAAAATGGTGTTTCTCCATGCAAACAACCTTACCAAGGGTTTGTGCAATATTCTAAAAAAATGGACAATAGGGCAAGGGAAGACTAGGAAATTCAATCAAAATATGGACCTTAATATTCCTCTCATTAGAGACTACAAATTATCTATATAAAGGATGAACATGTAAAAGGGATGAATGAAAAAATGAGGGACCCTATTTTAGGACACCCTGTACATGACGAGGTTTCCCAAAATGGAATAGCGAAAAGCCATTAAATTTTCACACCTTTAAGGTGGATCCCATGAGGGGATCAAGCCTTGACAACCCAATTCCATAACATACTTTCAGTAGGAGAACGACGAACAAAGTATCTTATTAAAGTAAATTTATCATGGTATTCACTGGCATTATCAAAACCCTGAACTGGTAAAATCATATCTTTCCTAACAGAAGCCTTAGCTCATGGATCAATTTTGGCACAATCTTGCAAGGATGATTTCTTAGAGGAGCCATGATCTCCCAGAGCCAAAATTATAGTACTAGTAGAAATTTTTGTGCTAAAGCTTATTGGAGAAATTGAAAACCTTTTAATTCCCATAATACATGTGGTTTTAAAATAATTGGAGTGCAAAAAATATAGAAACCCTAAAAGATAGCCTAGAAAAATGCTAACATAAACTTGCATAGCTCTTTCACGATATTTTTTAACAATGATTTATGCCAATTCATTAGAAAAATTGATCATAGATATGAACATATGTGAGGTCCTTTGGATGGATCCAATTCATATGTACGAAGTTGTTACATTTTATTCAACATTTAATATAGAAAAATTTGGTAAATTTTATCTCCTAATATACGGTTCTGATCTTTGTATGATTCATGAATTATGTGATAGTGAGTTAACACTTTTGAAGCACCATAGTCTGAGGCCAACTTAGGTAAAAAAGTATGCCATGATTTAAATGGGTAGAGTAGAGTTTATGGAATGTGTGCACACCAATTATAAAAGACATAATATTGAGAAATGACAGGTTGTTATACTCTTGTCATTACAAATAATGCATATAGGGTTAGAAGGTTTTATCTATTTCTAGAAAGGATTGAACTCAAAATATTTGTCATGCAAACCCATTTAAGGGTTTTATATGGAAATAATATAAAATATCCTATTCAAAAGTATCATTTTAATGTTTTTAATTGGGATCTTGAAGTTTGTATCACATCCTCTAGCTATATTTTTGGACCATAAAATGTACCATGTTTCAATTTGAAGGGTGAAATTATGAAAGTATGGAGGAATTTCCATCCTCTCAAGCTATCTTATTTCTTTGATATGGTTATTTTCAACAAAAATAATTTTTGTTTGAGTTACATGATTTTGTTTTTTATGTTGTTATTTTTTGAAGTACGTTTATTTTGAAGATTTATTTTGAATAAAAGTTAAAGATTGGGTATTGAGATGAATATGGCTTTTCATCTAGTGATTTTTAGAGTATATAAAAAACAATAGACCATTTCACAATCATTAGACAATGAGAAATCACTAAGATTGTTTTAAAACAATTCAACACCCATGATTTGAGTTTCGGGACTGGGAGCTTAAGAGTATTTCCCAAAGCTACACATTTTTCATGGTCAAGAGACAATTTGATGGATGCCCACTTGCTTCAAGTTTTATTTCTTTAGGATATTATTTTTCTCAAAATAGATATTTAAATTATGTAATGAGTATTATTTTTGTATTAGGTTTTAAGGTGGTCCCTTAATACTTTTCTAGAACAATGTAATATGGGAGGAATGTAAGCATATTACACCATTATGAGTAGTTATGAAAATTATTATTTCTCCCCTTATTGCACTGCGTCACTTTATCTATACATGTTCTACTCAATTTATTGAATAAGATCAATCATGTTTTTTACCACTCCCTACAAATTTGTAACAATGTTCTAATGAAATTTTGAGGTGGTAAAGTTGTATAAATTGTAATAGAAAGTTGATTGTTGATATTTATGAAAAAATAAAGATGTATGCCTTATTTCCCTATTCCATCCAGAAATCCATATGTTATTTGGGGAGCCTAGCTCCAAATACCAAAATATTTAGCTTCAAGAGAATATGAATTGATAATTTTTTTGGGAAATATTAATATAAAATTTGTACTTAATGAAATATGGAGTATATAATTTCTAATGTATATTAAAATTTATGGGAGAAAGAGGAGGAAGGAATATAAAAAGGGTTTAAGTAGAATATAAAAATAGTTGAAAGCTATAAAAATTAATCTACCTAAGATAATAGAATGATTAAGGTAATTAAAGAAATTTTAAAGGCCAAAATGAATCTTACTCGATGTATACAAATAAGATTTTTTGTGGCTTTTTAAAGGAAATTATGTATCAACCTTGAATTTACATAGAGTTACTAGTTTTAATAAAAAAATTTAACATAAATCTTCCCTATTAATTTCCTAAAGGTTTAGATGTTATAGATAAGATTGTTATTAAAATTGCATTGCAAGATTATGTATCGTATTGACGATCTTAAAGGATTTTATAATTGGAAATTGTTGGAAAAAAAATTAGTGCAATTTTGAAGGTTTTAGATGCTCCAAAATGGAAAAAGAATGTGTCTAAATAATGTAGCAGTTTATAAGGTGATAGAGAACATCACTATTTTTATTGTCTTTCAAACACTTTGCTAATCAGACACTTGGTTCAAAATTTATGTCCTCCATAAGTTGGGTTTCTAGAAATGAGAAATGAAAAATGTGTTGAACACAAAAGTTAGCTCTAAAAGGGATTTAGATGTGTTCGTACATGTATAGACACATCATACGAAATCTTTCATTTGAGATAATATGAGTACCACTTTATAGGTGGTTTTTAGCCCGTGGTTTTGTAATACTATTTGAATACTTCTTGTATTGTATCTCTTATGCATTAGGTGCGAGATGGAGGGTAAGTGTAAGAGTCCTAGAACTAGTTTTCTATCTTTGCATATTTGTTTGGTGATAAACCTATGAGAAGATTTCCTTGGAAGTATATTATAAATTAATATTGTTTTTTGAAAAATATACTCAGCTTCTTTTGGAGTACGGGATATTTCTCTCAAAATGGTTTTCCCAGTGTAAATAACTCTTTTTTGATATGCATGTTATTTTATGTTATTTTTTTGAACTTAGTATAACTCCTATAAAAATATGATACTTTTTATTATATTATTATTTCATTAAGGTTATTGTAGTAAGTTATTTTTCTAATTAACTTCCTTATAAGAGGTATAATAGCTTTATCATGTTTGTTTTTAGTTGTGTGTTGTTAAGTTTCTTCAAGTAATTATCTAGATTTGAGTGGGATCTTGTGTAGAAGTTACTTTTGATCTTCTGATAGGAATTTTTTGATGGCTAGCTCATCAAGAAGAATAGAGGTGGAGAAATTTAATAGAAATAAATTTTAAATGCATAAGTTGAAGATGGGGGATTTTCTAATAGATCCTATAGGAGATCGTTGATGAGACTGCCTTGACACCTACAGATCAATACGAGGCTGCTAAATTTACTATTATACACCATAAATACAAGCGTCTAATTCAATCATTCCTTTATAACTCTATTTTAACAAATGGCCATGAAGAGTGATTTGTAAAGAATATATGGAAAAATATTGTTGAGATGTATCAAGAAAAATTTTCATTAAAGAAGACTTTGTTGAGGACGAAGCTATATTCCTTGGCAAAAAAAGGAAGGTGGATAAATTAAAAACTATCTAGAAGCATTCAATATATTTGAAACTTACTTGAAATCCATTGGTGTAAACATGAATTAGGAGGAGAAATGTCAAATCTTGTTTTATTATTTTCTTAATTCATGCTATTCTCTTATTACATTTATTTTCTCTATTTATATTATTTTGAGGATGTAAGACATGATGGGTTCTTTGTATTTTGAAGAGATGGGAAGGAAGGTATGCATTAGTACCAAGCAATCACTAGTCGTTCATGGAAGACCTAACAAAAATAAAATAATAATGATAAGTATAATTAATCTATATCTATAGGGATATCTAAATCTCCTAAAAAGTAAAAATTAAATAGTTGGACTTGTGGTAAGATTGGAAACATATGTAAGGAGGAATGAAAATAATAAAATGAGAATAAAAGATAAAGGAAAAGAGAAATTTGGATTTGATTTTGAATTTGAGAAGGAACTTGAGGATGTAATTATTGCAACCTCAACCAATCATGCATCTAATGATACATGGTTAATTGAGTTAGGTGCATTGTTTCACATGATCTCTAACAATGATTAGTGTTTCCATATGAATAATTTGCTGGAGGTAAAGTATTAGAATTGGCATATTGTATAAGCTGGATACATACACTACTAAGTGCAATATTACTTCCATGAAGACAAAATTAATTGATACTTATTTTAAAAAGGTGATGGTTTAACCTTTAGCAAATGGTCATGGATTTTAGGTGTCTAAAGGTTATTTTTATTTTAAATAAAAGTTACTATTTGATAAGACTATGTTATGGCACAAATATTTTCCCACATTAGAGAGGAGGATCTAAGGACCTTGAAAAGGAAAACCTTTTTGAACGTTTAATGATTGTAATCTTGATTTTGATTTCTTTGAGCATTGTATTTACAAAAAAAAACTATGTTCAAAATGTCTCATAAATATTTTGGTGTTCAAGATCTTATTGCTTTTTATGTTCTTGGCCTTGTGGATATTCCTTCCATTGTAAAATTCACATATAATGTTTCATTTATACATAATTATGGATAAAAGACATGGGTAAATTTTATTAAGAGTAAATATAATAGTTTCAAATTTATTTAAAGAATTTAAAGAAATAATTGAACTACAAACTAAAAAGAAGATATAATGTATTATGACTAGTAAAGTTGGTGAATTTTTATCTATTGATTTTGATAGATTATCTAAATATTTTTGGCATCCATGAGTAGGAGACAACTCCATACTCTCTACAGAAAAATATTCATGAGATTTTTAAACAACTTATTATGATTTTCTTGTGAAACAATAAGAATAAAATAACTAAAGTCAAATAACAATAAATGAATCATACAATAACAATAGTTTACACAAGGAATCTCATGAGTGGAAAATGATTTAAGAAAAGAAAAAATACTCATAAATAACTCGCTGGCTTTATCCGATAAATTTATTTCTATAATGCCTCACTGGCTATACATTGTCACTTTCCAAATATATATTTTAATTTATACATAGTATCATGTATGTTTCTCCTAACAACATCTTTTGATCTTCTATCACTTGCGATTCAGAAGTTGAAGTCTCAATATAATATATTGATGTGTATAATTGTAGTATACACAATAGTATACAATATTTTATATACTAAAATGAATCAACCTCTTAGTGTATTAGAAATTATTTATCACATTCATAAACTCAACAATAAATTGAAATTGAAATGTCATAGAATTTTGAAGGTGAACTTCTTTGTTACATTAATGAAAAACTTTCAAATCAAACAATGGATCTCAACTACCCAGTAAGCAATAAACATAACCAGATATACAAGTATCAAATATGTATTATAACTCAAAATTCACACATAAGTCTATCATTCAATCTACAACTATTGTCAAAAATACACAAGCATTGTCCAAAATGTATAATTATTGTCCAAAATCTACAACCATTGTCCACTTCTCATTGTTTAAATGCACAACCACAAATGACCGAGTGAATCAAATAATTGTAATGCTCAACTGTATTGTGACAACTATAATGAAAACAATTGTAATAAAAACAATTGTAATATAAAAAACTACAATGGAATATTTCCCCCACCCCCTTTTGACAACAAAGAAAAAGGAGAATTGTAATGCCATGAATGAAGCTAAGATATATTTTTATGCTTGAGTTAATACTGTTGGCACCAAAGTGAAGTCCTCATCCTAGCAAGAGAATGCCATCTGTCTCCCCCCCCCCTTATGGTTGGATCAAAGATAATTTTTATTATGTAAGGAATCGTAACTTGGGGCCTACTGGTTGTGGAAGAATTATTTGGGATGACATCGATAACTATCTTGTTGTTGTGGGGCTTCTTGTTGGTATTCAGACCAATCACCTAGCGGAGGCTATGGCTCTCCTTCAAACTTTAAAAATTATAAAAGAGGACATGTCATTGAACATGTGGTTTTGAAGGTGACTCAATGAACATTTTAAACTTTATTAAAGGGGTGACTAAGCCATCATGGTCTATAAAGGCATTTATATAGGAGGCTCGGGTAATAATTAATTTATTTAAGAAGGTTATTATTTATCATACCTTCATGGAGGCTAATAGTATAGTGAATGCATTGACCAACATTGCTGTTAGGGATAAGGACATCATGAATTGGCATGGAGGAAATGATTTGACCATTGATTTGAAGGCCAAGTTGGTGTTTGATATGACTCGCAAAAAATGAGAATATTTGGAATATCTTAGAAAGATGTGATGAAAAGACGCAAGTTAATTAAAGAAGTTATAAGGATTAGGGAAAGTCTTTACATTACCAAGGTGGTTGATCATAGACACATGTATATTTGCACTATGTTCAATTTGAAGTCTTCTAATGTGTTCTATCTTTATATTGTCTCTGTCATTTCTGTTGTGAGTTTGTTCTCTAAGGGCATTATAGGTGGAGGAAATAATTGCAGGGAGCCAAAGAATTGCAAAAAATGGAAGAGTAAGAATAAAGTCTTAGACAATATTAGGAAGGGAGGGATCACCACATACATGGAATGCCTTCATGTGTTCAAAGAAGATGTCACGAAGGCTTTTTTTTGAGATCTGGAAGTATGACACTCTGACTATTGGGGAATGGTTATGAAAATCACTGAAGATCTTGTTGCGGATGTGTCTGAGTTGAACACCAATATCATTAAGTTCTATAGAGACAAGAAGACCTCCCAACATTCCATTCATCATTTCCTCAAAGATAAGGTGGAGGCTGAGTGCTTGGTGAAGGACTCTGGTGGCTATTTTGATGTGGATACTTTTAAGGAGATCTGGGTGAAGGTTATGACTATAGTCATGGAGTACATCACTCTGGGTGGTAGGTATAAGAGGGCTCACTCCTATCATTTTGTGTTTCTTTGTCATTTCAGACATAAGGTTAGGGTTTCTTTCCCTTTTTTCTAATGCAGTCCCTTCGCCATAACATAATTGATCATAGGAAGAAAGTGAACAAGCCCATTATGGATGAGGGTCTTATCCTTTTAATTTTTGAGAATATTAAGAAAGTTTCTATTAGTAGCCCTATTATCCCCTCACCTAGGGACTCTAGTTCTACCAAGACTTTAGGTAAACAAATTAGGAAGGGTGAGAGTAAAGCAAAGTTCCCATCGGGTAAAAAATTAAAATTTGAAAAGAAGGATGACAGGGAAATGGATACTGAAGGTGAGAGTGTTGATGGTTATGCTGATATTGAATATTTTCCCCATACCCAGTCTGATAAGGAAAGCAAAGAGTCCATGTCGGCTTCAGCTAGTGATTCTGGTGAGGAAGAGGATAAGGAAGAGTATGCCCATGAAGCCAAGGAAAAATTTGACGAACCCAAAGCCAAGGATAATGATATGGATGTGGGTTATCAGAAGGTTCCCATTCTAGTCAATTATGCTAGCTCTAAAGAACATGATGTTCCTATTTCCCTAAATATTGAAGTTTTCATGGAGGTGTTGTCAGATAGGAATGAGGATAATGAGATTCCTATTTTGGAGACTGGTGAGAAGTGTAATAACCCTTCCAAATCTAGGAACATTCCATTTGTGAAAAGGGTTGACATGCAGGAAAGGAATGTTGAACTGCTTCAAGAGGATATGGATGACAAGATTGATCCCCCTTTTGGTGTCCTCCAAATGGTGAAGGAAATATTGATGTGTTCAATATGACTCATGAAATAGGTTTTGAAGGAAATTAAAAGCCTCAATCTTAGTTTATGATCCTTCTTTACCAAAGTTGATCTTCATCTCGGGAACTTCAATACTGGTTCAGAGGGGATGGAAGTATGAAAGTACAAATAGGATTAGAAAAACATTAAGGATATGTGAAACAGAATGGAAATCTTGGAGAATACTCTTAACAAGCACATTATGGATAATAACATTTTTATGGGTTTTGTGATGGAGTGCTTCAATTCCATCAAGTCTGAGCTAGATGATAGGTCTCTGACTGTGAAACTCAAAAATGACAAAGAATATGTGGGTGATGATGCTCCAGAAAAATGCACACAATCTATAAAAAAGAAGAATATCCAAGACAGGATCCTGGAGCTCTCAAATTTTAATGCAAAAATCAAGAAGATGTTTGATGCTAAGAAATAGGTAGAGGTAAATCTTTTGGAGTTTGCCTAGTTATTTTTGTTCCCCTCTTTTAATGGTTGTTTGGTTTTACGTTTTCTATTGTTGGGTGTCGTTGCCAGTTTCTGGTTTTTTTTTTTTTTTTCTTGGGGTTGGTTCTAAGTTTAGCAGGCTAGTTCCCAGTCTTATTTTAGTTCAATGGGATTAATGTCTATTCCTATTTTGTAAGGATTGTAAGGGGTTTTGGGTCCCCTAAAACCCAATTTTACCAACAATCAAAAACAATGCAAAAGGACAATATGGAAATGCCAATAATGGAAATAATGTCAAGCTGAAATAGGGGTATAGATTATTCATGGAAAGCCCCCCTAACTCCATGACCATTAGTAAATCAGAGAAGAGAAGTTAGGGAGAAGACATCAAGTCTATCCTTAAAGGATTCAAAAGCTATCTTTGGTGAGGGCTTTGTAAAAATATCAACCACTTGGCCAGTTCAAGCCACATTATCTAGAGTCACATCATTTACCAATATATTTTCCTGAACAAAATAATATATGGTGTCTATGTATTTAGTATGAGAATGTATGATAAGATTATTTGAAATATTTATAGTAGTACTATTTTTACTTATTCCATGCACTAGTTTAGAAATATTAATTTTAATATCTTTGGAAGTTTGAACCATCCAAAGTACATGTGTGTAACAAGTAGGAGCTACAATATATTATGCCTCAATAGTGCATAAGGAAAAAAAAAACACTACCTTTTAGTGTGCCAAGCCCCCAATCTATCTCATAGGAAGAATGCACCACCATAAGTCATTTTCGTTTCATCTATCCAACTTTACCAATCAACATTAGTGTAGATAATAAAGGTGAGATTATTGTGTCTAGGATACCACAAGCCAAACTCAATTTTGCTAGAAATATGTTTCAGGATTCTTTTGACAACCTCTAAATTTTATTATTACTGATGATTACAACCTTGAGACCAAACACACAAAGTGAATTGTATTAGTTATAGTTACACTCAAGTGTAAAAGACTGCTAATTATAGACATGTACATTGTATGGTCAACATCAGGGTGATCAACTTCTTTCTTAAGTTTGAAAATTATCTCTATAGGAGTGCCATTAGGGTTCTACCCATTGTTTTGGATCCTTTCAAACATTTTTTGTACATATTTTGTTAGAAATATAAATATTCCTTTTTCAAATTGACTGACTTGTAAACCTAGAAAGAATGAAAGTTCACCTAACATTAAAATTTCAAATTGTGAGTTCATAATGTTGGAAAACATAGAGAATAACTCAAAATTATCACTACCAAATATTATATTACCTACATAGAGAAATTCAACAAATATATTATTACCTTTTGTTTGAAATACAATTTTTTTCTAGTACACATTTTGTGAAACCTTGATCATGTAAGTGTGTATAAAGTTTGTAGTACCATGCTCTTGTGGCTTGTTTTAATCCATATTGAGCATTTTTCAAGCTGTCAACATGATTTTATTTTCCCACACATATAAATTATTGTATATATACCATATACCATATGCAATTTTTAAGTCCATTTGAAAAACTTTGATGTTTTCGGATAAGAGTAAGCCAAGAAAATTATTATAGCCTCAATTCTAGCCATAGGAGAAAAAATTGCATCACTGTCTATACCCTCTATCTGAGAGCATCCTTTGCAAAATAGTCTTTCTTTATTTCTGACTATATTTCCCTTATCATTAAGTTTTTTTTCTAAATACCCATTTAGCCCCAATCATATTTTTAACAAAGATCCTAGGGACAAGTTCCAAAGTTTTATTTTGCTCTATTAAACAAGTTCTTCTTGCATAGATTTAATCTAGAGATCATCTTTGGTGGCTTATGTACATGATTTAGGCTTAAATTGAGATATTAGACATAAATAGTGTTGGAGTACAATACAACTAAGAAAGGGGGGATGAATTAGTGGTATATTAATTCAAAGCCAATAAAATTCTTCAACTTAAATATTTATCAATTTAAAATACTAATCTTTCATGCAAATATTTTAATATGTGTTCTTACCTAAATCTAAATTTTTTTAAAAAAAATTGAATATAAAGAACACTAGTTATCATACAGGTAAGGTAGTCAAAACTTGTATGAAATTTCTGATTATGATAGAGTAGAAAAAAACTAAATGGCATAACAAGTGAATCATAGAGATAAAATTTCACATCAACTCATGACACAAAATTTCCTTAGTGGAAACCCTCCTGGGGACTAAAACCACTAAAGATTTCCTCACTATCTTATCTAAAAATTCTTTTACAAATGCCTTATTGGTTGTGTTATCTCACTGACAAAATGCCTCACTTGCTAGTGTGTCTCACTAAGAAGAAATTCCTCACTCACCATATAAATGTCTTACTAGACTTATGATGCTTCACTTTTATAGTTTATTTTTATCATACAAAGTCAAAATCTTTCTTTTCATGCAATGTTCACAATATAAGTGAAATGAATCTTTCGAGTAAACCCAAAATCTCTTTCTCTATACATGAATATATATTTCCAAATGAAACAAAATAATGTTCTTTAGAAAGCAACTATAACCAAACTTCCATTGAACTATTTTTCAACTACAAGTGTTACTTATTTTTCAAAAAAATCAAAGAATTCTTAACAAAAAAATGCTTAAGAAAGAACTTGATCATATGAATACACAAACACAAGAATCAACTAGAGTTATACATATAAATCCTTAACCATAGAAGAACCTGAGTAGATAAAGTAACATAAGAGACTCACATATGAACTAGGTTTTAATAATAGAAACCTTCCTTGAAAGACACAAGCAAAGAAAGAATTTTAACTCTTCAAAAACAAGAAACCCTACTTAGATTTTATTAAACCCTTAACAAAACAAACTAAATCTTTATTATCAATGAAACCACAAATATGCAGTTTAGATTATTAAAAAACTTGTATGCACATTTTCAACAAACTCCAACTTAGGGTAAAGAAAGATTTTTATGAAAAAAAACAAAAAAAAACCTTTCTTTTAACCCGTAATAAAAAAATTAGAGAAAAAAATTCTAGCAAAGATAACAAATAAAGACATGATTAAACAACAAAACACTTTAACACAAAAAAAGTGAAAATCTAAAGAAGCCACAATAAGAAAACACCTATACAAGATCAAACAACTTAATTCTCAAGATCCCAAGTGAATTTATCACAAATACTCCTGCGCAAACTTCTGAATCTTTTCTCAAACACAAAACAATCGTTGAGATCTATCATCCAGGAATCAATACTATTTGTCGCCATAGAAATATCTATGTATGTGTGCCCTAGATTATTTTGGGTTGTTCCCTAGACCATTCCAGATTAGGGTTTCAAATGAAACCAAATAATTTGCATCATAAACAATGTTGATAACAAAAGGCATTAAAACTTTAATCAGACATGTGACATAAACTTGACTTATGTCTTTTTCATTTTAGCACTTTACAATGTGCAATCTCGTCCCAAAGGATTGCCATTTTATATAAATTTTATGCCTGGCCCAAAAAAATTAAACTATAATTAAATTTCATTTAATGACTTAGTCACTTAAAGTTACTATATAATACAAGATGCAATTTTTCTAGACGATATAAGAGTATAAACTCCAAAACTCTTACAATCACCGAGATAGGACAAGTTCCTTCTCACATACTATACAATCAAATTGCATATCTTATTGAAGAAACCAAAAACTAAGTAATGGAAAAGTAAACAAAACTACTCATGTCAACCTATAAATCATATATGTCAACTGATCATGTATGTAAACTGATTGTGAAGAAGTCTGATCATGTTTGAAAAATAGATTGTGTACGAACTTGTCATAATCCATATCATATTCAAACTGAAACTTAAGTTACTTTTGTAAATGCAACATCAAGTGTGAACCAAGTCTAAAGTAATTTTCATCAATGAGTATGATCAAAATCACTATAATTTCAATATTACTACAAATAGGGTTGTCAAATATGTATCATATGTGCCATGAGAAATATCAAATATGAGATCAATAAATATGTATCATGAATTGAATGTCAACTGTAAGATGCATGTCATCAATCAATATACTCCAATGTGAAATTTAGAATTTGCATGCGATCATTAAGTTTATGCATCAAATTATAAAATAAATTGATCGCTTCCATATCTGAACTAATCACTTCCATCTGTGTCTAGTAATTGATCGTTTACATGTATGAACTAATGACTTCCATCTGTGTCTAGTATCTAATCAATAAAACTGCTTGTAAAAATGATAATCAAAAATATTTATGCTTAGAAATTTAGTGTTGAGAAATTTAGTGTTGTGACATCAAAGAAAAAATAAATAAAAGAGCAAAAACATCACCCTTTGTCCTTGGTGGAAAAGAAAAAATCCTCTCCCCTCGTTTGCATCAAGGAAAAAGGAGTAAATTAGCGCAAATGCCCAAGATATACATGTGTGTATACCTATTACCATAACAATCTATTCACCAACCCTATTAAATCTTTAAGTACCAAGAAATCAATAAGTTACAACGGATCTTATATACAATGGGTCTCAATGAAAAGCACAACAATATCGGTATCATCATGACAATTTGTGAAAAAATAAGCACCAATATCTCTATTCTGTCACAAAAAGAATCAAAGTTGAACATATCTGTATTCACCATGAGAACACCGAGAATAAAAATATGAAGAAAAACTTACCAATATAATCAATATCTGAAAAACATAAATAATTTATTAACTACCAATCAATCTGAATGAAAATATGTTTAAACCACTACCCATCATAACAGTCACAAACCTTTCACATGTAAAAGAACTGTCATATAAAAACTGATTAAGAATGCATGAAGTCAATGCCGAATTCTTCCCCCAATTATTATTTTTTAGAATCGAGAACAAAGAAACAGCAAGACTATAGAGATAAACATATGGTGCAAGAGTGTACTAGAGACACCAACGCATCATACATTTATTTCAAGTAGTCTCATAATGCAAAAAATTCCTGCAGGGGTAAAGATAACAATGAAATAATCAATAATTGATGTCTCAAAAACAACTATGAAATGTGATTAATGATCAAAGCAATATTATGACTCACTATAAACTAAATAACTCACTGTAAATATCATTTTTCATAACTTCATATAATCGTATGAAACATGAATATATTCTTGTATTTTCAACAAATAAATAAATAAATCAAATATATAAATCATCAGAGTTATTAACATAAAAATTGACAACCACTCAATGTGCTGAGTAGAAATTGTAAAAATGAAAGATTGCCATGTATTGAAAATAAAACTGATCAATGAATCAAAATAATATCACTATAAATATATGCCCACGAGTATGTGAATACCAATACTCTATGACCATGAAATCTATCACAATGACCCAAAATATCATGAAGACTACTTCCGTGAAATCAACCATGAGAACTTCATAGTCTCCACCTTTTGACAACAATGGCAAAGGAGGAAAATTATAACTAAACAATATTGTTATCACCACAAGTCATTTTCATGAAAAATGAAATCACCAACCACAAGTAACCTATATGGTTTACTTGTATGAAATCAAAGACAATGTCACCAAAATCTTGAAAAAATCAATTGCATCCCCAAGTAACCTCAAATGAACATCCACATCATATCCATCACAATTTTTCAACTACTAAAATATAAACCATATAAATTCAATTAACGTCAAGTTAATATCATCAACTCCATGTACTAGAAACATGAACATTCAAATATGATAGTCATCATATAAATAGATCATCATCAAAGCATATTATAGACACCATCAACTAATGAAGATCAAAGAAATTAAAGAAGTTGAAAGACAAAAAAGAGTGTTCTAATAATTTTTTTTGGATGAAATTCTCGCCCTTCCTATAATTCCTAGAGTATCAATGCACTATGGTTAAATCTACACACATTTTTATCTCATAGTCAAATCATATGTTTAATATTATACAAAAATGCTCTTTTCCTCTCGCAAATTTTCACACGCACACACACACGTTGGATGATATCATATTTGGGTACAATTTATGTTGTTGATATTCACGGTTTGTCACTGATGTCAATATATATTTCTGTGGAGAGAACATATTGGTTATGATAATTGACAGAAGTGTATGATCATTTTACAGATGATTCAGAATGATCAAAGACATTGATGTGATGAAGGATGTGTGATGACCTTATCCCTAAGTTCATTTAGCTTAATATTGCATATTGGTGATCTTATAGATGTTTTAGTGAAGACAGGTTTCTGGACTGTGACAGTAATGCTTGACAAAGCAGGTCTCTGTATTTTCGATATATCTTACAGGTGAAGATGTTTCAAGGGATGTGATCTTAAGGGATGAAAAGAGGACACATTGAGGAATGTTTTATATTGATCAATAGTTGTTAGAGTATTAGTGATGTCAGTTGTGGCGTGTATTCTCGAGGAGACCTATTTGGTGGTTGACTTCAGATATGTACATTGTATTATGGATTGTGAGCGTGGATTGCAGATCTTGGATTATATGTAATGTATTATAATTGATGTTTACTTGTTTTAGAGATGGTGTGTTTCTTAGAAAGGGGTTAAATAATCATTTATATATTAGAAATCCTTAAGTGGCCGATATAGTCAATATATTGGGAAACCTTAATTGGCTGACCTAATCAATTATTGTAATATGGTATTTATGAGAGATCTTTTCTTTTGAAAAGATGTGGTAGATATTGAAAAGGAAGAGAAGTGTAAAACCTGCGAGGTTTGTTTTGTTGCTGGATATAGAGTACAGTGTTTTTATAAGAATAGATCATTAGAACTAACCAAGAAAAGATAGTTGCTATCAGACAGTTCACTGGATTGTATATTTTCTATATATACTTGTTCGGATTGCAAATCCTTGAGTATGGCCTTAACCTTCTTTTCATAGCTTGCCTGGGAAGTGAGCCCACTATTACTCTTGACTCCTAACAAGGTCTATCCTTTAACAAGGACTATGTACTGTAATGTTGTAATAAGTTTCTAACAGGGCTAAATGTTTTAACAAGGATACTATATTCTCAGTACATCATTTGTGGGTGCTAATACCCACTAGGTTTTTACGTTTAACAAGGTTTCCTCAACAATAAGTATTGTTTTATTGTGTTAGCAGTTACTTTGTTATCATTTTCATTGAAGTTTTGGTTTATTAAGTTTAAAGTTCAATATTCTGTATCACAACTGACTCAATCCCCCTTCTCAGTTGTGCTGCTGGACTATTATTCCTAACAATTGGTATCAGAGATACTGGTCCTTAGAGGGAAAGCTTAAAATATTCAGTTGATCATGAAGATGACTTACTACAAGAAGGACAGTCTGAAACTTGATCCTAAAAACTTTGACAGTTGGAAGAAAGAGATGAGAACACATTTTCTATGTTTGGAAATTGACTACTGGATGATCACAAAAAAGAAGGAAAACATAGCGACTAAGGATGAATTGGAGAAGGCTAATGAATATGATATGAAGTTATTTTCATGTAATATGGCCTCAGGGGAATCATTGATCAACTCACTTTTTGAAGGTAAATTCATAGAGGTAAAAGACTTGGATACTGCAGTACATGAAATTTCGATAAGATTGCAAGAACTGTAAATAGGAGATAAATTTACTAAAAAGGAAAAGATACAAAAATAGAAGAAAAATATAGAATCAATGAAGATGAGAGATGATGAGAATATTAGGGAATATGCATATAGAATTATTGAACTGGTAATTGGCATCAGAAACTCTGGAAGTACTTACAGTGTGGAAGAAGTGATTGCAAAGATACTCAGATCTTTGACACCTATATACAAAACTAAAGTACAAGATATAGAGGAGATTATACCTTTGACACTGAACTTGACTAGAGAGATGTTGATTAGGAAGCTAGATACTTTTGAGGCTGCACAACTAGGAGATTATTTACCTAAGTTAGAGTCAGCGTTCAAGATAACTGTCCATAAAAAACAAAAAAAAAGACCTTATCTGGAATTATGAACACCAACAATGGTAACTTGAGAGAAGAGTTTGGAGACTATGTTGATGAATGAGAACAGATACAAGAGGAAGAGAGAAATCTAGATTACGTGGTAAGACCGATCACAAGAAGAGAAAAGAGAGGTAAGGGTAAATTTGAAGGAAAATTACCTTTAAAATGTTTTTCATGTAACAAGATTGGTCATTTTGGATCTCAATGTCCTACAAGGGTTCCAAAGCATAAACCTAAGTTTTAAAAATCTAATTATTTAAAAGATAAAGAATGTAATTATGCTAGTGAAGGCGTATCTGATGATGATGCAAACTATAATGAAATTGGATTTACTGCTATTAAGGATGATGAACCTATACATGAATAAAAAGGCTTAGTATCCTGTGTTTAAAAGAAATGTGAATGGGTTATAGATAGTGGTTGTTCACATCATATGACTGGGATAAAAAATAAATTTGTTAGTCTGAAAAGATATGATGGTGGGGTTGTTAGATTTGGTGACAATACTCCAAATCTTATCATTGGAGTTGGATCTACTTCTCTGGATGGAAAGACTAAGACTGAAAATGCACTGCTTGTTGATGGACTCAAGCATAATTGGTTGAGTGTTGGGAATTTAGTGGACATAGATTATCAATTGAAATTCATTGATGATAAATGTTCTATCAAAAGTAAATTAGGATAATTGATCGTGTCTGGTACTAAATCTAGAGGTAATGTATTTAAATTTAATACATCTGAAGCTTCTTTTTTATTGCGAAGGTTTATTACAGTTGGTTATGGCATAAAATATTTGTCATGTTAACTTTGAAATATTGTTAAGCTATGTATGACAAATGTTGTATGAGATCTACCTAATATTGTGAAACCATCTAACACTATGTGAAGAAAGTGTGTTATGGGGAAGAAGACTAGAAGTAGTTTAAAAAATATATATTATTCAGCAAAAGGGAAGTTGGATATGGTACATACAAATCTATGTGGTCCTACAAGTACAAGATCTTATTATGGAGAAAGGTACATTATAGTTTTTGTTGATGAATTTTCTAGAATGATGTGGGTTACATATTTGAGTGAGAAATCTGAAGCATTTGAAAAATTCAAGTTATTCAAAGAAAAAGTTGAGAATGAACATTGTTTAAAGATAAAATGTTTAAGATCAAACAGAGGTGGTGAGTTTACATCAGATTTATTTAATTCCTATTGTGAAGGGCATGGAATATTTAGATAGACATCTTCACCTAGGACACCACAACAGAATGAGATAGAAGAGCAAAGAAATAAAAGAATATTAGATGTTGCAAGAAATATGTTGCTGGAAGGAAATGCATCACATGTTCGGTGGAGATAATTTGTTGGTACTACTGTGTACACCTTGAATATAATTTAGATCAGAGAAGCTACATGTAGGACTCCTTATAATTATGGTTTGATCATACACCTGCTGTAAAGTATTTTAGAATTTTTGGAAGTAAATGTTATATCAAAAGAGATGATGAGATAGGGAAGTTTGATGCTAGAAGTGATGAAGGTATTTTCCTTGGATATTCTGCTAACAAGAAAGCATATAAATGTTTCAATACGAGATTGAGAAAGTTTATTGAAATCACTAATGTGAGGATAGATGAAAAGTTTATGATTCAGGAAAGATGTATGACTATGGTCACGTAAAAGAGATAAAAAAGGTCACTGATGAACCTGAAGAACCTTTAAAGGTTGATAATGAGATTGAAGATGAATTAATTGATCTTAATGAAACTCCTAACACTCTAAGGTATGTTGAGAAGAACCATCCTGAAGATCAAATCATTGGTGATGCAATTAAAGGTATGATAAATAGATCAAAAGTTAGAGATAAAATTTGTTTGATTTCTCAAGTTGAACTTAAAACTACTAATGAAGCATGTATAAATGAATCTTGGACTAAAGCTATGCAAGAAGAACTTGAACAGATAAAGAAACACAATACTTGGGAATTGGTTCCAAGGCCTAAGAAAAAAAATGTGATAGGAACTAAATGGGTTTTTAGAAAATAGATGGACGAGGAAGGAAAAGTGGTAAGAAATAAGGCTAGACTAGTTTTTAAAGTCTACTCAAAACAAGAATGCATAGGCTTTGAAGATAAAATTTCTCTTGTTGCTAGGCTAGGAGTGAGATTATTTCTTTCTTATGTTGCACATAAAGAATTTAAATTATATCAGATGGATGTGAAATCAACATTCGTTAATGGAGATTTGGAAGAAGAAGTATACATAGAGGAACTTGATGGATTTCCTTTGACAAAAAATGAAGACATGGATTGTAAGTTCAAGAAAACACTGTATGGATTGAAACAAGTATGAAGAGAATGGTATGCAAGACTAGACAAGTATTTACTTCATCTTGGTTTCATAAAAGGTAATGTAGAAAATAATTTATTTTTAAGAATTGATGAAGATGGAATCTTAATCGTAGAAGTTTTTTTTGCTGATATCATTTTTGGAGACAATGATAAGATTAGTAAGAAGTTCTCTAAAGAAATGGAAAATGAATTTGAAATGCCAATGATTGGTGAGATGAATTTTTTTCTTGGTTTGCAAATTAGTCAGAGTAAGAATCGTATTTTCATATCTTGGACCAAGTATCCTAAGGAGATGATGAATAAGTTTGGAATGTAAGAATGTAAACCGATTGGGACACCCATGGTGTCTGGATACAAATTGACTAGTAATCATGAGCCTCAAAGTATTTTTTAGGCAAAGTACAGATCGTTGATTGGTTGTCTACAATATCTAACTCACACCAGACTAGATATTTCCATTGCAGTTGGAATTGTGGCAAGATATCAAGAAGATCTTAAAGAGACACACCTTGCTGCAGTGAAAAGAATTTTCAGATACTTGAAAGTAACAATAGAATATGCATTGTGGTATGAAAAATTAGATGACTTTATTTTTCAAGCTCACACTGATGTTGATTGGGAAGGTAATGTGAATGATAGAAAGAGTACAAGCTGAGGAGCATTTTTCTTTGGGAAAAGGTTAGTTTCTTGGTTAAGTAAGAAGAAGGATTGTATTGCGTAGTCCACTTCTAAATAAGAGTATGTTGCTACTGCAATAAATTGTACACATGTTTTTTGGATGAAACAAATGTTGAAGGACATTGGAGTAATTTTTTATGAGATGTTGGTATCCACTGTGATAACACTAGAATATTGAATATGTCAAAAAATCCTCTAATACAATCGAAGACTAAACATATTTCTATTAAGTATCATTTCTTGGGGGAGAAGGTAGCAAAGAAAGAGATTAGAATAGAATATATTAGTACAAAGGAACACATAGAAGATACATTTACAAAACATTTTCTAAAAGATGCTTTTGAATATCTCAGAAGCATGCTTGGGGTGAGAACCCCTCCCAGTGATAATTAATTGATGTAGACATTCATTAGTCCATTGGCTTTCATAGCTATATCATTCTCTAAACTTGATGTATGGATATACTCCTCAGGGGGAGTGATCACAGGAACTCTATGGATCACATTTGGGTGATTTTTCACCTGGTTGTTAGACATGAAGATTTGAAAAAGCTACAACTTATAGAAGATTACAAATGAGTTATGGAACCCTTTTCCATTACTGCAAAAGGGGGAAAGATTCTATGTGAAAATCCCTATTATTTTTGGGAGATTTGTGTTGAGGATATTGAAAAGATTATATTAAGGGAGTGTTCTTTTTGGGTTGATGGATTTTTCCATATGTTTTTTATTGCTAGTAAAAATGGGTTTTAAGGGGACCCAAAACCCGTTACAATAAAAGCAAAAAGATAGGCAGCTAAAAATAGACTAAACTAAAATTGGACTGAGAACTAGTCTGCAGACCCATACAGGAACAAAAAACTAAGACAAAAAACTAGAAACCAGCGTACCACTCCAGCAACCAAAAACCAAAAGACACAACCCCAAAAAAAATAGGGGAACACCAGAATCAAGCCAACTACAACAAAGTGTCCTTCAGTAACCTTTTTGATGGCTACATTGAAATCTGACAGCTCCAAGATCCTATCTTTAATCTTCTTCCTTACAGAATGCGTGCACTTTCTCAGGCCCTCAACATCGATATTATCTTTTTCATCAACCATAATAGGGGAATCCATTTCAGTTTTAATGGAGTTGAAACACTCCATAGTCATACCCATGAAGACATTATTGTCTATCATGTGTTATTTCACCGTATTCTCCAAAGATTATAGACGGTCATGCAGAGTTTGTAATTTCTTATCATTTGCATTCTGATTGCCAACAACACCCGTCGACCAGAAGTTAATGAGATCTACACGGGAAAACAAAGCTCTATAATTGAGATAAAGTGTTTTGATCTCTTTGAAAACCCATTTCATCACATGAAATGAGTACAGAGACATAGCTTTAGCAGTTTCATGCACCCTGAATGGGGGCTCAATCTTCTCATCCATGTTCTCCTGAAGAAGATGGACATTCCACTCATGCATATCAACCATCCTAGAAAAAGGGATATTCTTAGAGGAGGCAGGGTTAGCTTCCTTATCAAAATTGATTTTATTTTGGGTTTCAGCCTCTTTTTGTTCATGATGCACCTCCATAAGCACCTCGAGTTTTGGAGAGATAGGGACATCATGCTCCTCTGAACTCGCGTAATTTACCAGAATGGGGACTTTTTGACCTTCCACTTCCTCATCATCAACTTCATGTAAATTATTTTTATCCTTAACAATGTCGGCTACCTTAACATTTGGGGTATCCTTAGTTTTCACCTCTTCACCAACAGAGGCACTCAACGAGATAGAAAAAGATTCTTTGTTGTCATCATATGACTAGGAATCATATCCTTCCGCACTCACAACATCAGAATCAGTATCTATACCCAAATTTTTCTCAAACTTCAACTTCTTAATAGTCGAAACCTCCTTATCATCGCCAGTCCTAATATGTTTACCAACCTTAGCAGAGATCGAATCTTTTAGGGTAATAATAAGGGGATTGGAAGCTGCTACTTTTTAAACATGATCCATAATCAAGAGAATCAAGCCCTCATGAAGAATGGGCTTACTATCCTTCTGTCTCTACCCTATAATGCTATAGCAGAGAGATTGTAGTAAATAGAAGGGGGGAGAAATTCTCACCTTATGACGGAAATGACCCTTTTGTATCTTCCATCCAACGACACATATTCCATAACCACCATGAGAACTTTGGCCCAAATATCTTTGATAGAGATAACATCGTAGCACCCACCAGAATCCTTCACTAGGTTGTCTGCTTCTTCTCTATCCTTTGGAAAATGTTTGATAGATTTCTGAGAAACCTTTTTATCTCTATAAAATTTTAAGCCTTTAGTGTTTAGGCCTATAACCTCCGCTATCAACTCCTCAATGATTTTAACATCTATGCCTTTGATCACCACTATCCCATCCTTCCATCTTTCCACAAAAGCACTAGTGACAGCGTCTTTGGATCCATAAAGGCACTCCATATAGCTAGTGAGGCCTCATTTTTTAAGTTTATCCCAAATGTCAGTTTGGGTTTTCCATTTGTTACAGTTTTTGGGCTCCGTTCTGTTTAACCCACCACCCATGGCATCTTCAAGAAGGATCACAATGACAGCTCAGATACATAAGTAGAGAAAAAAATTCAATCTCAAATTTTTAAGACCACAAATGAATGCATGTTTACAAAAAGCCTTCTTGGGAAAGCCACACCATTCCGTAACCTTGTAACCTTTAATTAATGGATGTCATAAAATCATGATATCTTTTTTAGATTTTCCAAATCTACTCGTTTGTTATGAGTCAGATCATAAGCCAACATAGCCTTAACTTTGACAATCAAATCAGTTACTCCATGCCATGTCATTATACCCTTGGCCTTAACAATGATGTTTTCCAGCTCATCCATAGTACCATTCACTTCCCTGAAGGTATGTAAAATAATTACATTGGAAAAGGAATTAATGATTAAAGAGGCCTCATCAATGATCACCTTGATAGACTATGATGCCTCAGATTTCCCTTTAATACAATTTAGGATATTCATTGTATCACCTTCGATCCAAACATTAGAGGGCATGGAATTATTGATTAATTTTAGAGTTTCAAGGAGAGCCATTGCTTCAACCACGTGGTTGGACTAGACCCCAATAGGGAAGGCCATGCTAGCAATACAAATGGCCTTTTCATCACGGATAACCCCACCACAGCCTACAGGGCCAGGGTTTCCCTTTGCGGCCCCATCAAAATTGGCTTTAACCCACAAAATAGGAGGGGAAAGACAAATGGTACTCTCCCTCAAAGAAGAAGGCAGAGCCAAAGGACAGTTCAAAACACCAGCACAAAAATCTAGTATTTCACCACTAACCAAATTATCATTCTCTTTGATGCTTCTTTTGATCTTTTCGACTATGATCTCCAGAGGAAAAGCCTTATCACAGAAAAATATATCATTCCTTTCACGCCAAAGTTTCCAGATGATATGAGGGGCTATAATATTCCATAGAGAGATCACAATAGGAACAACAATATTCCTCCATTGTTTGAAAAAATTCTCCAGATTGTTTGGGAACACCCAGTGTATGTTCCAAATTTGCAAAGTAAGATACCAAATGACTCTAGAAAAGTCACAATCAATCGCTAGATGGAAAAAAAATTCCTCCTCTTTTTTACAGAGAAAACATCTATTCTGCAGGACCATTCCTCTTTTTTTAAGGTTGTCAATAGTCATGATTTTATTCTACAAAACCAACCAGAAAAAGATGTTAATTTTAGGAATGAGCCTTTTATCCCAAACAAGACTCCAAAAGGAGATAGGGTCTAGAGCATCAATCAGGATCTTAGAAGTTGAGGCCATAGAGAAGAGGCCTGATGGCTGCTTCCCCCAAATCAACTTATCCTCGTTTGAATTGTCAACTTTCTAGACATTTAGATCTAGCATAAGAGGTTTGAGTGAAAAGTCCACAGCAGAAAGGTCAAACCAGTTCTAATTAATCTAGTAATCGGAGACATACAAACCCAATCTATGTTTACAAAGATCAATAATAGGTTGAAAAGAAGGATTGGATATTAGAGGAAAATATTTCACCTAGCAATCATCCTAGAACAAAATTCTCCTGTCATTGCTCAGAAGCCACTTGGCTCCCTTAAAAGCTATCTCCTTAGAATGTTGGATACTATTCCATATGAAAGAGAACTACACATTCACTTCATAAATCATAAAATCTTACATGTGAGGGAAAGAAAAGAGATATTCCTTTTTAATAATGTCATTCCATTCTTTATTTTCCCCATAAATATGCCAGATTTTCTTAGCCAAAAGAGCTTGGTTAATAATCTTAAGAGGCCTAATCCCTAGACCTCCCCATTTTTTTGGGGTATAGACCTTATCCCATGCCACCAAGGCTAGTCTCTTTTTATCTTCCACTCCAGACGATAGGAAGTTTCTTTGGATAGATTCTATAACTCCAACAAGTTTAACGGGGATTATAAATAAAATCATAGCATAAATTGGGAGGCTTTGCAGAGATGCCTTCAAAAGTTGGAGTTTCCCAGCTTGGCTAAGAAGAACCCCTTTCCAACCAGCCAGTTTCCTATTAAACATATCCACCAAACCTGCCCAAAAAGAGTTTGAGGGTTTTAAACCCAAAGGAAGACCGAGATAGGATGCGGGTAAAGAACCAATATCACACCCCAAGATATGAGTAATTCTATTTTGCCTTTCCACATGAGTATTAATAAATAATAGAGAGATTTTTTGCTAGTTAACAGTTTGACCAGTGGTAGAAGAATAATTAATAAGAGAATTTTTTATCCTTTTGGCCTCTTCGATACTGGAAGAGCCCATAATCACTGTATCATCAAAAAATTGTTCATGTGAACAAGAGCTAGAACCAGAGGAAGGAATTAGCCCCTGAATGGAACCTTTAGAGGCCAGCTTCTGATAAAAAATGCCCAAGACCTTCTACAAATATAGAAAAGAGAATAGGGGAGAGAGGATCACCTTGATGAATCCCACAAGTAGGCTTAAAGAATCTGGAAGAGGAACCATTCACAATAACAACACCCATCGTAGTACTGATAAGTTGGAAAACAAGCTACAGCAGTTTCTCATTGAAACAAGAAGATTTTAGAATCTTGATTAGGAAATCCTAGTCCACCCGGTCATAAGCCTTTAAGAGGTCAAGCTTTAGTAGGAATCCCTGGTTAGAGGAGACATAAGTGGAGTGAATAACATCATGAAATTTCATAATGGAGTCCAAAATCTCTGTCCATGGAACAAAACCACTCTACTGGGGAGAGATGATAATAGGGAGAATCACCAACAGTCTGAGGGTAAGAACTTTAGAGAAAATTTTGTACATAGAGTTTCAAAGGCTAATCAATCTAAAAGAATCAACAAAATCAGCCCCAAGGGATTTAGGAATCAAAGCAATAAAATTCGCATTAATATCCTTAAGAAAAGAACCAAAACCAAAAAATTCTTTAATAGCATGATAGATATCCTTCCCAACAATATGCCAAAATTTATGAAAGAAGAATTGAGGGAACCATCAGGACCCAGATATTTATCTCCCTAAAAAGAGAAGGCAACTTTCATGACTTCATTAGAGGAGGGAATAATAGTCAAAGACTTGTTAGTTGGATCATCCACTAAAGAAGGAATATAATCCAAGAGTAAAGCCTGATTATCAAGCGAAAGGGCCTAGTCTTTGGAAAGAAGGGAGGATAAGAAATCCACCATAGGCAGAGATATCTCCTTATCTTTGCAAACCACTCCTGAAGCAACCCTGGGCTTTGATATTCTATTGGAGGCCTGATGTTTTGAAGCCGATAAATTGAAGAACCTGGTGTTCTTATCTCTATGCTTAAGCCACAGTGGTCTAGATCTTTGTCTCTAGTACACTTCCTCTTTGGAGATGATATTATGAGTCTTTGCTAAGAGCTTTGACTCAATCTCTTTCAGGTCCTAAGACAATCCTATCTATTGAATAGTATCTTGAATAGAGTTAATTTATTTTTGTAGATCCAAATTCATTTTGAAAATGTCCCCAAACACAACCTTACTCCAGACTTTAATATTTTGTTTTACGTGTTGGAGTTTCTTGGAGACATGGAACATGGTAGTCCCACAAATGTCCACCTGCCACCATTCCAATATATGATGTTGTAAATTAGGATGATCTAACCATATTTTTTTGAATCTAAAAGGAATATTTCCTTTTTTCTTATTTAATTGAGAAACAAATGAGAGAGGCAAATGATCAGAACCAACCTTCATAATAGAGGCCAGCGAACATCAGAAATTGTTCAGGAAATTAGCAATGGTTAGGGCACAATCTAGGAAAACCTAAATAAGATCCCCACCAACTCTCCTATTGGACCAAGTATAATTAACTCCTTGAAGATCAATATCCACAAAGGGCTTGACGATTAACAAAGTCCATAAAATCAATTGTGCCCTCCAATCAACTCAAACTATAAATCCCTCCAAATTTCTCATCTTCTTTCAAAGGATAGTTGAAATCTCTCATAACCAGCCAAGGAAGGTCATAGAAAGACAACCTTCAGTCCTCTACCATCTTCCAGTACTTATCTCTTCCCGATTTGGAATTAGGAGCATAGATGTTACAAAAAGACAACCTTTGGTCCTCTACCATCATTTTGAAGAATCACCCCTCTTATATTATTGAGATTCCAAAAAATAGAAATCCATCCTAAAGCCCCAATAGAACTGGATTCGACCACATCTCCATTTTTGAAAATGCTATTTTTCAATCTTTTCTTTTACCATTTTGGTTTCTTGAACCATCATAATGTCAGGTTTATGATCTCTAGCCAAATTTCTCAATAAATCCTACTTGTGGGTGGCATTAAGCCCCCTAATGTTCCAAGATATGATCTTCATATCTTAACCAGGGTGCAAACAGCCTGGATGGTCAATTGCTTACCATCCGCAATATCCTTCTTACTTTCCCTTTCTCTGATTTATTTCTTGGAAGTTCATCCAGGAGTCCACTTTTTGGATCCAACATCTGCTTTCACATTTTGAGTTTTAGATCCACCATCGGCTTTGCTTCTAGTAATCAGTCCCTTGGATCCCAAAGTATTGAGAGCTTTCTATTGTTACTTCAGCTTCTTACCAACATGAGTCATCCATGGAGCCCCATTCAAGTCAAGGTTGTTTGGAGTAGAAAATGAGTCATCCTCCCCACTAAAAGATAGAGAATATGGATCCAAAGATGAGGCATTCTCTTCAGATTTGTCTAGGTCAGAAGAGGAGGAATCCACCCCATTATCCACTCAATTTAGATGAAAAGACAAAATGACACCTTCCATACTAAAATCTTGATCATCATCCTGGATGGGAATGACCACCTCCACCCGCACCATTTTCATCAAGGAATTTGAGATGTGGGTGACCAATTCCACAATTTCCCCTTCTTCCTGGTGTCCATTTGAATCAACAAAATCACCACTACCCCCTTCCTATTCTATACCTTTATTAATACTTCCATCCTCTATAATTTTTGCCACCTTCTTCTCCTTCCAAATAAGTTTGGGTTGTTTAGGAGGAATAGGACCTGGGATCACACTTTTGGGATCCTTGCTCACTTTCTTTTAAAAGTTCTTTCCCCGGCGACCCATTTTATGACACACAAAGAAAGCAAAAGGAAGAGATTCAAATTCCACCTCTTGCTTACAAATACCCAGCTTGGAGTTAATATTAATAACCGAGGGGAGGTTGTCAAACTGGCAAATATTGACACAGATTCAAGCAAAAATCAGATGACACTTTTCTTTTGTTATAGGATCCACAAAAAGAAGATCCCCTCCAAAAGAAGAGGCTATTCCTTTTAGGACTTCCCCATTCCATCCATATGTTTCCATCAATGACAAAGTGGGATATTGTTCGATGATATCATATTTGGGTACTATTTATGCTGTTGATATTCATGTTTTGTCATAGAAGACAACATATGTTACTGTGGAGAGAAAAGACTGGTTATGATTACTTACAGAAGTGTATGGACACTGTACAGATGATTCTGAATGATCAAAGACAAGGATATGAAGAAGGATGTGTGATGACCTTATGCCTAAGGTCTCTTGGCTTAATATTGCACATTGGAGATGTTACAAATGTTTTAGTGAAGACTGGTTTCTAGGTTGTGACATTAATGCTTGATAGAGCAGGATTCTATTTTTTGTGTATATCTTACAGGTGAAGATGTTTCACGAGATGTGATCTTAAGGGATGATAGAGAAAACATTCAGTAATTTGTTTTTGATTCATAGTTGTGAGGGTATTGGTGATGCCATCTCTTGTGTGTATTCTGGAGGAGACCTATTTGGTGACCGACTTTAGATATGTAGTGTGTATTATAGATTGTGAGCATGGCTTGTGGACCTTGGAGTATATATGGTGTATTGTAATTTATATTTACTTGTTTTAGATATGGTATGTATCTTAGCAAGGGGTGAAATAAATATTGGCATATTGGAAAGCCTTAAGTGTCTGACCTAGTCAATTATTTGTATATTGGGAAAGCTTAATTGGATGACCTAATAAATTATTGTAATAGGTTATATATTAGAGATCTATTCTTTTGAAAAATATTTGGTACATATTGAAAAGGCAAAGAAAAGTGAAAGTTGTGAGGCTTGTTTGGCTGCTGGATGTAGTATAGAGTTTGTGATAAAAATACTTCATTGGAACTTAGCAAGCAAATAGAGCTGCTATAAGATAGTTCAGTAGATTGTATATTTTCTATATACACTTGTTTGAATTTTCAATCTTTGAGGGTATGATGTGGGAGAATCTTGGGAAATTGGAAATCCTCCACAACCAAAAATATGGTTTGCTTACAATTTTTTAATTTGTTCTCTATCGCTCAGGTTCTATTGCTTTGGCATGCCTATTCTGTCACTCGGGTTCTGTTTCTTGGGCATGCTTGTTTTTCTATTTCTTGGGCATGCTTTTTTTCAGTTTCTCTTTCATTCTTTATCGATAGGCTTCTAGTTGCTCGGGTTTCTTTTCTGACACTCAGGTTCTATTTTCCTGATTGCTCGGGGTGTTCTTTTCTTGAGTCTCTCTGCTGCTCGATCATGCTTTGCTAGAGATTCTTATTTTGGGAGTTGGATCTTTGGCCGACTTCTTCATTTATTTTTACATTTCCAAATTAATTTGGGGTCTCTCATTGGGATCTGTATGGACCTAGATCTGGGTCTCTCTTAGGGATTTGAGTGCCGACCTCTTTGTGGACTCTTGTATATATTCTTTTGTATGTTCTTAGTTTTGGGGATCGAGCTTAGAGAAAGAAAGAAAATGTTTAGATATTGAGATCGAAGGTCAATGATCTTTTTTGCATGAAGATCTTATTGTAATTCATTGAATATATGGCTGAAACTAGGAAGGCCTTATATCTTGGCATGTAATGATTTTGATCAAGTTAATATAAAGGATCTTTGTGTTTTCTTCTCTTACTATGTTGTTTGGCTTTCGCATTGGTTCTGCAAGATGGTTTGGTAGTTGGGAGTGTCATTGGTCCTTGCACCTTCCCCACCTTGCATCAGGTGGTATGAGAGCATGGTGAGATCTAATTTCCTTCTTGAAACCCTAACCCTAGTTGGTATTTTTGTGTGGTGGCAGATTTTGATCTGACCTAAAATTGCAAAGGGATTCAAGATGGTTTGTGGTTGAGGAAATGTAGATCCTAGTCTAGATGATATGATTAAATAGATGGTTGCTAGATTGGAATTTGTTGAGATAGTCCAACACAGAGGAAGACATATTGATGATGTTAGTGATGATGAAAATAAAGAGGTTCAAGGTGAATCTACACCTCCAACTATAATGAATCAGGAAGAAGAGCGATTCCTGAGAGCTTTGACAAGTTTTAAATCCATAGCTCAGTTTAATCCTCATGAGTATAGTGGAAAATTGGATTCTAATGAGTTGATTAACTAGATAACAGAGATGAAAAAGTATTTTGAATATGAAAATGTGGAAGAGGATAATAAGGTGAAGATTGCAAGCACAAAATTGAAAGGACATGCATCCCTATGGTGGGAACATCTGCAATTAGATTGGAAGAAGAAAGGTAAAGAAAAAATCAAGGTATGGGGTAAGATGGTAAACAAATTGAAAGGAAATTTTCTACCTTGTGATTATTATATTAATCTAATCCGGCGAATGCAAAGTTTGAAGCAAAAAGATAAATTTGTGAAAGAATATACTGACTAATTCTATAGATTGGACATCAGATGTGGACATGTTGAAGATGAAGTGGAAAGAGGAGAAAGATATCTGAATGGCTTGAGAAGTTCCCTACAGTTTGCGATAAGCTTGATCAAGATGGAAGGCATTAAGGAGGCATATCAATTTTACCTAAAAGATGAGGAAATGTTGAACAAAAGATATGAACAAAGACAAAGAGGTAGAGGAGGTAGATTCCCTAGAGAAAGAGGTAGATCTCATGGTGAAAATAGTAGATCTGATGCAGGAGCATCCTGGGTGTAAGGGCAATCTTGCATCACCCAAAAATATTTATGTTTTCTTTTCAATAAGGGCTACCTTGTGCAGAGCTACTATTTATGGAGACTTGCTATTTTTAGTAAGTTGGCCATACGATCTCGAAATGTTCTGATTTTTCATGTGGAGGTTCATCTCACTCATATCAGCTTGCCAGTAAAGTTTCATGGCTAGATCAGGTCTAGTTTTGAAGATATTGAAAATTTTTGGTATTGAAAACAGGGTACAGAAACTTCGAGCTCAGTTTTGAAGGCTTTAGAGGCCCCGGATGAGGTCGAAACTTGGGCTTGATGATGCTTGCATGATCAAGCCGTTGGAGAGCGCTTCGTGGCGTTTCCAAAATGGGGTTATAATAGTCAATCGGGTCAAGTGGTGATGACTTATGGTCTCTGAAAGTTGGGCCACCCAAAATAGCAGAAAATCATTTTTCCTTCAAAATTTTCGGGTTTCAAAATTTATTTTGAGCCGACTTTGATGTATTAAAATGAAAATAAAATAATTCTAAGTTTGGTCGGCCCTAAGGGCTAAATTTTTGGAACCTTCTCGGGTGGTGGAAATTGCCTATATAAAGAAGGCCCGTAGTGTTGTCTTAAGTAGTTTGGGGGCAGTTCTGGGTGGATCAGAGTAATAATTCAAGGCTTTGTCCCCCAGAATATTGTAA
>MU227549.1:3887649-3902194 GCA_018584345.1 Thuja plicata
ATTTGTGTAGCCTTGGGAGGGAGTTAATTGTTGTTCATGCATATGTGTATTGTTGTGAGCATTTTTGTTGAAGCATACCCATTTAGCCTTGGTTCTCCAAGCTTGGGGGTGGTCTCATAGAGACCTTTGTTGGGAGGTGAGAATCCCATGGTTCTACCCCTTTCATTGTAGGTATTTATGTCAAGACTCATGTGCATGAAGCTTTTAAGGAGTTCACCCTTTGGTGTGATTGTGTGGAAATACATTATATTGTTGTATTGTTGACCCTTGTAGTAAGATCATCCTCTTGTTGCATATTGTAATGTATTGGAAAACATCTTCAAGTATCATGTGAAATGCTTTCTTCATTATGAAGTTGGAATATTGTAGGTTGGTCATGTATATATGAAGTCTTCTCCATCATGAAGGATATGTAATTGTATTGGAAGAGGTTACCATAATGAAACAAAGACTCACTATCTTCATGCTTGGAGTATTCTACTTCTTGTGATGGAAATGTTATTCTTATTTGTGAAATGATATCCAAGGTTGATAGAGTAGACAATGAAATAATCTCATTAGATAACATACCATGGTTGATGAATGAATTTAGTAATCTCTCTAAGGTTGGCTGTAAATTTTCATATTTAATATAATCAATCTCAATTTGAACAAAGTCTCATTCTTATGCCTGTAAATTGAAGCATGAAACAATGAACAAATGAACATGTTAGATTACTATGTTAAAATTTCATACAACTATCACTCAACCCATAATTCCCCTTGTACAATACACTAATTGGATAAATCAATGCATTCATGTTGCTTTCAAAAAAAAAAAAAAAAACCAAGCAAGGAAATTCAAGGAAAATTCATATTTTTGCAATGACATCTTCTAAATTTTTAAGAGAAAAACTCTCTGGATTTTGTATGGGAAGGAAATTATTCTCTTACCGCAGAGAATATTCCCTTCCCTTTTCATTATACTCCCTAAATTGAAATTAGTAACCTAAACCCCCTATCTTACCCATACTATTACCAACTAACCCTTAATTAATAAAGATTATAAAACCCATACAACTTAGAAGCTAGTGGGCCTCGTAGCCTTCCTTGCTATGTCATCTTAAACATTTTAATATTTGTTAACTTATTTTATAGTCTTCCTATGAATTTTTTTTCAAGCCCTTTTCAAACATTATGACAAAATAAACTCTGAGAAGGGGCCACATGTGTTGTCAGCACCTAAGCTAGCTTAGAGAATGGAGAGGGTTATTTCTTTCTCCAAAAAAACCATGCCACCTTTCTTGCTGTCCTCTCCCCTAAAATATTATCTATCATTACCTTTTTCCAAGGTCAAACCCCCCCCTTCTCCTCATTGCATGCGAAATGTTTACTTGGGAATGGTAACATAGAATGGTGGGCCTTGCTGACTTTTAATTTCCATCTCCCAACTTGGTTTCCATGCCACCACCTTGGGGTTCTTTCACTCCATGTGAAATTATTGAATGGGAGGTGGGTAGGTGGTATGGTGGGTCCCCCCCTAGAGCTAGTCTTGTCCCTTGTACCCTCTCTTTCCTTGCAGATTTCAAAACCTTTAGTCAATGTTTTTTTTGTATAAAGGTAAAATTTTAGATTAGGCTATGGGCTTTTGAGTTGATAGTGTTATTTAGGATTATTAAGTTTTAGATAGTTAGATTAGAAATTAGTTAGTAGATAGTAAATTAGTTTATCAGTTCTAATTCTTTTTGTTTTAAATCCTTTAGGGTGTAGAGTTATAGGCTCTTATGTATATCAAATCAATGGGGTAGTTTTAATTATCAACTTCATAACCTTAAATGTTTTGATGGATGAGATTGTTAATAGTTTCTAATTTCTAATTTGTATTAGGTCCACTCAATAATATAATTATTCATCATTTTTAAGTGTTATGTAACATTAGTTGTGTAGGTTAATTTATAATTGCGACATTTACAAATCTAATTATTAGGGATTATATTGCTCTTGTGACCTATTTAGGGGTTATGCTCGATTTTTATTAAAAGTAAATTGAAATGGTGTATTAGGAGATAATTCTAATGTCTTAATAAAAAGGTTAAATTAAAGTTGCATGTTGGAAATTGATGGATTAGAAAAGCATGTTGTTTTATCATAGGTTAATAATTCTATTAATGATGTTTAATATGTTAGGAAATCGGAATTGATCTTAGATCGAATTTAATTAATAGTTGATTGATTTATTGAAATTGTTATTCAATCTTAATCTTGTCAATATCTCAATGTCTAATGTTAACTGGAATTAAACTTGGATGGATTAAGTTGCAATCTAGGTTTAATGTTAAGTAAGGGCAACCCAGATCAACATATGTTCTTGAACCACTAACTACCATCATGATTCTAATCAAGGAATCAGAGTTAGATAAATCTGAATTGAGTAGTTAGATAACCCGCGGAGCAAGTTGATTCCCAATTTGCATCTATTGTGGCTTGACCCTTAATTAGTCTGCGCTTATACCTTGTAATTTTAAGGTTAACTATACCTTTCTATTATCTTTCCAACTCTCCCCCTGTTAGTTGTACATTCTTAGGTGTTTTAAAAAAAATAAAAAAAATTGTGTGTTTTGCCCTGGTTTTGGGCATGACAAATAATATGTAAGTTTGTTTGAACAACCCATGCTTCAACATTATTATTATTTTTATTTGGTTTCCATACTAATTTTATTTGGTCACTTTTATTTCATTTATTTGGTTGTTTTTGTTAATGTATGTAGCTTTAGTCATATGATTATTAGAATACATATATTATATGTTGATTAAGAATAATAAATTATATATGTTATATTAATATATATCATATTAAATTTAATAACTAATATTAAAATATTATATTATTCTTAAGTAATAATTGATTGATGAAACATTATAAGATTGAATTGACATGTCCCATGAAGGGAAATGTCACTCCTAGCCTCATTCCCAATATAAATTAAATAGAGATTGTTGCATTCGGAAAACACATAAAACATAAAGTGATATTACATTTGCAATTATCCTAAAGCTTAACATGGTGTCAGAGCCTGACTGCAAATGTAACAGAGTAGTTTCTTGATGGTGAATGTGACTGTCTCAAAAAATACAGTCTCAGTACAAAGACCATATCTCACAAATCCACCATTGGATTTCTCTGTATTTTTTATATTGTGAAAAACATATTTTGAATAATCTCACTGAAGAGATTGGAGAGAAAGTGTGTTGTTCAAAAGTTATGATGGATTGTATACGGGTCTATGTAAATTCTTGAAAGTGACTTTGATTAAAGAGATATATTAATTTTTTATGATCGTGGTCAAGCATTAACAAAGAAAAATGCATTAAAGGAAGTGTGTCTCTTTCTAGAAAGAAATAATTAATTATAGAGTGTCACCTCTCTTGGAGAAATCAAATCATTTCACAAGAAGACATTAGTATTGTTCAATGATATAAGAGTGGGAATTATATATTGTGGGGGGAATAATTATCAATGTTACATTTCCATTTGAACCATCTTTAGTGGAGAGTGATAAAATGGTTATTGTCCACTTTGGGTTGTCGTTCTAGATAAAGGTCATCAATATGGCTAGCGCGGATAATATTATCATCTCTTGCAGTGTGTCCACTGGAAACAATTTCAAATTTTGATGAGAATTGATATTTCCTATATGGGCTCACCTTACAAAAGGAAATATTTGAAACTTAAGATAACTATTCCATTTTTTATTAATGCACATGAATTATTGAGTTTGGAATTTATGTTATAATATTGGCTAGTAAAATATTGTATGCTTCTATCTTTGGTATTTCTATATGAGATAGTTGAGTGTATAAGCTATTTTTAATCTCTCTCTAACATAACTTCAAGACATAATCATAAGAAATTGCTTTCAGAGGAAGTCTAACATTTCAAAATAGGACAAGAGGTTGACACAAGAACTTGGTCTTAAGAGGGAGAAGATAGAGGATATGGTTCAATCAACTTTTAATAATCTCATCCATATTGATTCAGAGGGAGTAGACCATGTCAAGATGAATTATCGAGTGATAAGGAAACTAAATCAATTAGAGGAATAGGAATCATGAATGTTCTTTGGGCCCTGTATAAATCATGAGGAAGTGACGGCTTCCAAATGATTATCACTTGTATTTGTAAAATTTATTAGAAGGTGACGATCTTAAAATAACTTAACCATTTATTGTGATAGACATCTTGTGATGACTAAAATAGATCATAATAGATATAACTTGTGGATAAAATCACCAATTGAGGCAATCTACATTAAACCCTGAGAATATTGTTGATAGAATCTCTGATTGAAGAAATCCACTCAGGAACTTGTGGATAGATTCATCGATGGAGGCAATCTACTCTAAATCTTGTGAGTTTGTTGATAGAATCATCATTGGAGGCAATCCAGATGAGAGCTTGAGGATAGAATCACTGATGGAGGAAATTCATTCTAAATCTCATGAGTTTATATATAAAATTTTTGATGGAGGAAATCTACATGAGAGCTTGTCGATAGAATCACCGATGGAGATAGTCCACTCTAAAGCTCATGAGTTTGAAGATAGAATCATCGATTAAGGAAATCTAAATGAGAGCTTCTGGATAGAATTGTTGATGGAGGTAATCCACCTGAGATTTTTTGGATAGAATTAAGGATGGAGGAAATCCACCTGATATCTTGTGGATAGAATCACTGGTGGAGACAATCCACTCGAGGGCTTGTGGATAGAATTGTCGATCGAAGAAGTCCACTTAAGAGATTGTGGATAGAATGATCGATGGACGCAATCCATATCTTTAGACTATTTTCTTATTGGTTACATCATGAGGATGATGCTTTTATTCCTTAAATCATATGATTTATGTTGACAACTATCATATAAGTGTTGACATTGGATTGATTTATCCTCCCTACCTAAGAGGGATTGTTAATGTTTTGTATAGATATGGTGAGGGTCATAGATGTTGACATAGGAGACCACTACATATTTTGTTTGATTATCCTCCCTATCTAAGAGGGAATTTTAATGTTTTTAGCTTCAATTGTATGATCATTAGAATACATATAATATTGTTAGAAATAACTGAGAGGGGGAGGGATGGGGGTGAATTAGTGGCCTAAACAATATTCCAATTAATCAACCCAAAAATTTAGTACAACAATATTAAACCTCTAGTTATCTTCACTCCTACAAGATGTATGCCTTCAAATATACTTATCAAATAGCTACTAGTCGGAGTTATCTTTTCAACCTTATTCTTAATGTTTACTAAATAGAAGTCTTTCATTTACTGAAAAACATTCAATTGCTTAGTGTATACCGATCAATCCAGATTAGTTATGTGTAATAAAAAACACTAAAGTAATGACTCATAAACACATTTACAGATGGTTTTTTAACGTGGAAAACCTGTTAAGGGAAAAACCACTTGGGATTGGTAGCCCAAAATTTTTCATTCTTCTAAAGTGAGCTCAATAAAGAACCAACCCTGTTAAAGGTTGCAAACACACTGTTAGGTAAAAAACACACTGTTAGAGGATTTAAAAGATTGGTTTGTCACTTGGTATCAAGCATCTCTATGTTAAAATTTATGACTAAACCCAATGTATATTGTCAAATGGTTTTTGGCATCTCATGCTATCTTCATGATCAAACTTTTTGATACCCCTTGCGTGGTATCTCAATATAGAAAGGATCTTTAAATCCTTATCAGTTAAGAGACTTTTTGAATCAATGGTTAAACTAAACAATAAATTATCTATTCACATATACAACTTATACTTGTATATTATCATATCTATTGTAAGCTCATTAAACCATTCTAATCAATATATCTTTTCAATACCTTTGCTCCACTTTTTGTTCCTACTCGGTAATGTTGTTCTCTATTCCTCGATGTCCACGGAAATCTTTAGCTCTTTCTTCAGCTTGATTGATCAAGACTCTATGAAGTTGTTCTTCATCAATTTCTCTCCAGCATCCTCTTTTTAATTAACTCCCCTTCATTCAAAATGAATTAAGTTGTCTCTTTATAGACAGGATATCACCGTTTCTCTCTTCTTGATTTTCTTGTTCTTGGTGTCATCCACAATCTTAGCCAATTTTGAGTTAAAGAATAACTCATATTTTATCTCATAGAAATTTTCTTGCCAAATAGATAAAACAACTTTAAATCCTTTACTTATCTCTAGTTTTAACTTGTCGATTAAAGCAATATCAACAACTAGTTAAGTCTATCTTTAGCTCTTCTGGCTAGATATTTTTTCATTTTTGAACCCTAGTTAACTTTGGTGTTTTAACTCTTTGATAGCTTTGATCAACACTTGACTTCTCCTTGGGCTTCTCCATCAGTGTTTTCTATCTGTCAGGGTTATCTCTCCTTTAGGATTCACTACAGAGTTCTTCTCAGCAGTTATGCTTGTGATTCTGCTCGTCAGTAATGATCGTTGATTTCTTTGCTCGGGCATCACTGTGACTTAACTTTAAGTTATCTCTATTTGTCGGGTTCCACTGGCCATCGGTATTTGAATTTAATTAGCGAGTTCTTGTCTTTTATGCATTACTGAAAGTGTAATCTTTCTCTCTTTGATTCTTTGAAGTCTTTTACACTTTGACTATAACCGATTAGATTATATCAAGTTGAAATCAATGAAATACAATAACTGATTTAATTTCTTGCATTATCTTTTTGCATTTTTGTGATCATCTTGACATCTTCAAACATTCAATCAGTTACATGGCATCAATCTCTCCCTTTGGCATTGATGGTAATACACTACATTATCACACTTCATTATTGCTAATACAATATGAAATATATCAGTTTCATCAATCTCTCCTATTGTAACCATTACAAATGTCTTGATCTTGGTAAGCTCATATAGCTTAGATTTGTTTCATGTAGAGTGGGTTTCTTCAATCTTTAATCCCTTCACTGGATAGATGTAGCAACATTTGTCTCTATTGTGATATGTGTTCTTCCTTGACTGTTCCTCTTCTTGATAATATCTTTTTCCTTTGACATCAATGTCTCCCTTAGATGTTTCTCTCCCTTAGATGGATATTCAATATGTAATCAATCTCTCCCTTTGGATCTTGATTAACTCTCCCTTTGAATTATTAGGAACTTCTCTTCATGAATAATGATATAATCTCTTCTTGATAATGAGATCATCTCTCCCTTATGATAATGAGAATCTCTCTCCCTTATGATAATGAGAATCTCTCTCCCTTTGACAACAATTCCAAACAATTCTTCTATATCATCTTCCATTCCCTTTTTATAATATACTCCATGAATTTCCCTATCCATCAGCAATACATTGACTCTGGTGTTCAGTGGAGATTTGTACCTTGTTGTGTATAAATGTATTTTTTGTTGTTTATATTAGTGCTTGTATCAACATGAATGAACTTCTGATTGTGAGTATGTTGATGTAGCCTCCTTTTCATCTTACTAACTGATAGATAAGGGTTGTACCCCTAGTCTTTATCTCAGGTACTCAAATGTATCTTTCAGTAATGGCTTGGTGAATATATCAGCTAATTGTTCCTTTGATTGAACATATTCTAGTATCACCTCCTTTGTTGGTACTTGCTCTCTTAAATAGTGATACTTGATAGAAATACACTTAGTCTTATCATGCATGACTGGATTCTTAGAAATTGTAATTGCACTGGTATTATCACAATATATAATCACTAGTTGAAGGATCTTCATATTCATACCTTCAAATAATTGTTTGGTCCATGCAATATTGGAGCAATTTGCAGCAGCAACCACATATTATGATTCTATGGTAGACTAAGAGATGCATCCTTTCTTCTTGTTGATCCATGTGATAAGTTTTTCACCCATGAAAAATGCTCCTCTAGTCGTGCTCTTTTGGTCATCAATGTTTCTAGCCCAACCAGCATCTGTATAGACTTGTAGCTCAAATTTACCTTCTCTTTTATACCATAATCCATAGTCCTCAATGTCTTTTAGATATCTTAGAATTCTCTTGACAACATTCATATGTGATTCTTTGGGATTAGCATAGAATATTGCAACTATTCCAACTGCATGTGCAATATCTGGTCTAATATGAACAACATACATTAGTTTGCCAATCATTGATCTATACAAGGTATAAATTACCTAATTTGATTTGTCTCCTTTTTTCACCTTACATATGGTAGCCATAGGTATTCCAAGTGGTTTGGAATCCTCCATCTTGAATATCTTCAGCACTTCCTTGATGTATTTGGACTGAGTGATATATATGCCTGCATCTTGTTGAATAATTTGTAGAAAAAGAAAGAATTTGACCTCCCCAAACATAGACATTTTAAATTCTTTTCTAATTTCATCATAAAAGGATTTGCATAACATTTCCTTTACACTAAAAATGATATCATCAACAAATATTTCAGCAATTAGAATATTACCTTAGGTATCTTCTTTTAAGTACAGATTACTATTTTTACTTGTTTCTACAAATTCAATGCTAATGAGATAGGAGTGAAGTCTTTCATACCAGGCTCTAGGTGATTATTTCAATCCACATAAGGCTTTATGTAGTCTACATACCATGTTCCTCTTGTCTAGATGAACAAACCCTTCTAGTTGTTCAATGTATACCTCTTCTTCCTGTATTCCATTTAGGAATACAGATTTGACATCCATCTAGTATACCTTGAATCCTTTGAATGCATCATAAGAAAGTAATATTGTAACTCATTCTAGTATAGCAACAAGTTCAAAGGTTTATCCATAATCAATACCTTCTGCTTCTGCATACCCCTTGCACACTAACCTTTATTTGTTAATTTTGACCTCTCCATTCTCAGCCAGCTTGTTTCTGAATATCCATTTGGTACCGATGACTTTCTTGTCATCAAGTCTCGGTACTAATGTCCATGTATTTTTCTTCTCAATATTTCCTATTTTTTCATTCATAGCACTGACCCATTCTTCATTATCAAGTGTAGTATTAACAGATTTAGGCTCAAATTCACAAAGTAAACATGTAGTGTTTAGTGACTTACTTCTTGTTCTCATTCTAGCCTTCTTGCCTCCTATGATTTGATTCTTTGGATGATTTCTTCTGACATAGTTGGAAAGTTTTGGTTTAGCTCTTTGTCCATCATTTTGATCATCTTCTTGACCTTCATTCTGATCTCCATAACTTGGTACATCATCTTGATAATTATCCTAATTTTTGGTAAATGTAGCCTGATGCTTGGGTGTAATGTTCTATTTCTTGGGAGGGATACACTACTACTCGGGTAGAGTGTTAGATTCTTCAGTATAAACAAATATGTTGTGGTCCTTTTGTTCTCTTCTTCTTCCCTTATCATTCTTTTCAGAAAATTCATCTATCTTTACATTTTCACTTTTAATGATCTTGTTAGATGACTTGTTAAGCCAATTATAAGCCTTGTTTTTGGTGGGATACCCTAGAAAGATACCTTCATCACTTTTGGAGTCAATCTTTCCATTTCTATCATCTTTCAAAATATAACATTGATTACCAAAGATTCTGAAGTAACTTAGATTGGGTGTGTAACCATACCAAATCTCATTGGGTGTTTTCTTTGTGTCCTTCTTCAATTGTACTCTATACAATGTTTAGACAATAGTGCTGATAGCTTCCCTCCATAAATTTTGTGTGATGCTTTTCTCAATCACCAATGTTCTTGCACACTCGACAATTGATTTGTTTCTCCTCTTAGAAATTCCATTTTTCTATGGTGTTCTTGGTGCAGAGACATGTCTTTTAATTCCATGCTCATTACAAAAACTGGTGAGTTCATTTGAAATAAATTCCCCTCCTCTATCTCACTTTAAGAATTTAAGTTTCTTATCACTTTGTTTTTCTACGATAGCCTTATACAATTTAAACATCTTGAATGTTTTTGATTTATCTTTTAAGAACATAACTGTGATCATTCTAGAATAAATATCAACAAAGAGACTGATATGCATAGCTCCATATTAAATATTTGTCATCATGAGTCCACATAGATCAGTATGGAATAATTCTACAATTGCATTAGATGTATGGGATTTACTCTTGAAACTAGATTTTATCATCCTACCTTTTTGACAGTTCTTGCACATGATATGCTCGGGTTTTGACACGCTCGATAAACCTCTGACTTTTCTTTTATTTCTTATCTTTACCATGTTGTTGAAATTCACATGACACAATATTTTGTGACACAACCATATGTATTCATTTCTAGCCATTAAACAAGTTGTGTTAATGTCATCCAGATAGAAAAGGTTACCTTTTGTTTGCTCACCAGTTTAGATCAACCTTCGTGATTCATTGAATATATTTTACTTCTTATTCTCAAATGCTACTCGATGACCTGTATTGTTCAGCTATGAAATACTTAATAGATTATAATTCAGTCTTTTACCTAGTAAGAATTTTCACATTTGATTAGGTTATTCAACATTATAGTTATTTTCCCTTCAAATGGACAAGGTGTTTCATTACTCATTCTTACTGAACCAACATTATAGTATTCAAAACTTTCAAAATTTTGCTTATCACCAGTCATGTGGTTAGTGCAGCCACTATCTATGATCTAGACATCATTCTTACTAACCTTAGATATGAGTGCAATTTCTACATCTATTTCTTCTTCTTCTTCATCTAAATCGCCTTTCATGGCTACAAATACCATCTCAATGTCTTCTTTAGATTCAATGTTAGTATCATTAGCTCCATTCTTAGCTAGGTAACAATATTTCTTTCCTTTTTCCTTCTAGTCTTGGGTATCTCTTCTTTCAGTTTGTTGGTTGCTTTGGTAATCTTTGTTATCACCTCAGTCAAACTTGTTTTCATATGTTCTGTCATTACTTCTGTCATCTTTTCTTTTGTTAGGACATCTTGTGGCAAAGTGTCCAACCTCTTTACAATGAAAACAAAAAAGTGGTCATTTACCTTTGTATCTGCCTTTTCCTCTCTTCAATCTTCTTTCCATTAGTGCTTCAATCTCATCAAGTCCTTGATCCTCATTATCACTTTCACTATCATTCCTAATAGTGTGTCTATGACTTGACTTACTTATTTTTTAAGAAGATCTGAATGTAGATTCTATAGATGGTAAGACACTATTATCAAAGTTATTCATCTCAAATTAAATTATTCTACCAATCAGACTATCTAGAGTAACTATATTGTTTCCAACTGCTCTCATTTATTGAATAGAAGAAACTCTAATAGCATATACATGCAGTAAGGTTCTTAAGAATTTACTTACCACTATCTCCTCATCAAGTACACCTCCAAATCCTCAGATAGCATTGACTACCTCTTTGATTATTCAGCTATACTGAGTGATATTTTCTCCTTCTTTCATCCTTAGGTCATCAAACCTCCCTCTAATGATTTCTACCTTGGATCTTAGTACATTAGCATCTCCTCCATCTACCAATTTCAGCTTATCCCACATTTTCTTTGTAGAGGTGCAGGTTTTGACATCTTCAAACTCAACATCAGAGATTGAGGAAGAAAGTTCTATCAACACACAATTATGCTCATGTTTTTCTCTCAATTTCTCAAGAGTATGAGGTGTTGGTTGTATTTCCTATTTTGGCGGTTTTCCTGGTTCCTTATCCTACTCTCTATTTTCTGGTGTGCTCAATTCAGCTATCTCTTGTTCATTATACCCTTACCTCTGCCATGTTTCAGGTTTTCAAGTCTAAACCTTTCTCAAATTGTAAAAACCCTGAAAACCCTAGGCTATCCAAGTGTTAAACGATGAATTTTATAAACCCTAAGTCATGGCGTTCTTTTTCATTGTTACTTTTTCCATTCACTTAAGGCATGTGTTTCAATTAAATCTCCTTGTCACAATACCCTGAACGAATATTCCAATTGTCTTCCCGACTTTGCTTTTTCTTTTTGTCGCATGGTCTCGTTCATAATCAGAATATTCCTTTGGCCTTCTGAGACTCAACGATTCCTTTCATGTCAGGTACTCGCAAGATAGTTATGTTATAAGGATTTATAAAGAAGGGACCCACTGCTTAGTCGGGTGATCATGGGAGATTATTAACAGCCATGAAAATGTCTTCAGACTTTGCGATTACCTTTTGTCACGTGGTCTCGAAATGAAGCAGCGGTTAAGAGATTTTGACACAGACTTCACAAATGACCATTTGAAGTTTGGAGTAATGCTTAGTCAGGATGTCGCCAGAGCAAGATGATGACTCAGTTCTCCAGTATGCAGTAAGTGAACAAATGATCAAGTGACATGTGTCATAAGGTGAATGGATGAGAGAAGATTATCGCATGGTCGCCAGAAGGAGAAAATGGGTTCAGCGACTTTGAGAATAAGGTGCTTTACCTTTTGTCGCCATGTTTGGAAATGATTTAAGGGCATGTAAGAAACATTGAGCGATTGAGCGACAGCCGTCAGATTAAAGAATCAAAAGATCCAACGGTGGTCGCAAAGTCTAAAAAGAAAAGTGCCCCAAGAGAAAAGTCCTCCTGACTTGGCGATTAGGGTATGTCGTGCAGTCGTCAAAAGTGAAAAGGGGGCACTTATAACATGTTACAGTAAAGTTGAATGCGTAGGGCTTATATCTCCCGACTGGGTGACTAGGCATTGTCGCGAAGTCTGAAAATAGAAATTAAACACTCAGCAACAGGGAGATAACCATAAAGGTTAAAGGCAATGGTTAGTCACGAAGTGTCAGAAATAATGATGAGTTACTGTTAACTGTGCACGACTATGATTTCAGTTATGTCGCGTGATCGCCAGATTGTAACTTGGGTCAGCCAAAGTTAAGAAAACACATTGTCACCAAGTCTTGAGATGGAACCATGGTTAGTGACAGAAGCCCATGAAAAAGAGACTTAATACAGTCGCGCAGTCGCCTGATTACAAGATCTAAAAAATGGCGGCAGTTTTTTGATGTGACAATGTGAATCGCTCGGCAACCAATCACAGGCTCGTATTTTGATCATTGTGTAAAAAAGAGTAGCTGAGATGTAAGACAGATAACGAATCAGAATGTGACATGTCAGCTCTTTTAAATTTTTTATGATTGTTTCGAGGATTCATATTTGAAAATTTGATTTCCTGTCAACCTCAGAAACTACGGCTAGGTTTTTGTTCAAGTTCACAGCATGTCAAATTTATGATAGAACTGATGTTTCTGAATTATGAGTTGTGTAATCTAAATGATGGGTATAAGGAGTTGATGGTGCATTCATTTTCATTCACCATGATTTCAATCTTCAGATCCCAAGTTGCTAATTTTCAGAAAAAGAGATATTCTGCTCAGTTTACAGTGTTTCCAGAATTGATCAGAGAATTCTAAATTGTAGAAAATTGTGCACAGAACAGTCAGTTGATTTCAAAAATAGATTTGTTTCAATATCGGTTAGAAAAAAGAGATTCAGACATTGCAAACATGAGCGGAGCTGTGAGTGTTGCTTCAACAAGTGGAGGGAGTGGAGAGGAACAGAAAGGAAAAGCAAGTTTCTCTGATGAGTTTCTGCGTCTCCTGCCTGGTTCAACACAAAATAAGAAAGCTGATGCTAATGTTCTCCTAGATGAGTACAAGAACATTCGAGATGCTGTGACCCTGGGCACAACATGTTACTCCCTTTTCACCTACTTCTATCAAAACTCTGATAATCCCATCCCAGTATCAAACCCTTGGACATGTGGTTTAGCTAGGTTACTTGTTCCTGATGTTTTCTTAGATGTAGACCTATTTCTAGACCTAGGTAATCACTATGATGCCCTGACAAAGACCATCAAAAGGGATGATGACAATTCCCTACTAATATTAAATAGGAACTCATTCATGCAAGCCTTTGGCTTATTCAGCACCATGTCTACTAAAATTGACATGAAAAAGCAGGAGAAGAGGTATAGTTCCAAGCCTGGTATTGCTAAAGGCTTATTACAGAAGCATATGTTAAAAGAGTTGAAAAATTACTTAGGTCCTATGGTTGAGCCATATCCATATTATTATAAGGATCTACACTTCTACATTAAGTATAACGCTTATGCCCTATGTAGAGTGCTAGGGATAGATGGAGATGCAGAGAAAATCAATGCTGGCATCTTAATGATGGTACTAGACTTGCAAGAGGTGCATTCAAGCACCAGCTATGATTACATACAGCATATAATTGATGAAATGCATGAGGGTTTTGTTGCAACCCATAAAAGATTAAAGAACCCCAAGGAGAAGGAGCCTAAATTTTTGCATTATTCAGTCCTAATGCACCTTCTCTTATACTTCAATTTTGTAATCATGGATGTGCATCACTTATCTCCTCAGAGATTCTATCAGACAACAGCAAATCCTATCCAGTTTTGGGTCAGGGTTTGGAATTATACTTCTAGGGATTGTGACTACTGTGCTTTCCAGAATTGGATTGTATATCCAATTGTGCAGAGTTTGGGGACAAGCAGGACTAGAGTCCCATTAAAGATCATACAACTGCTCAGGCCCTGTGAGTATTCAGATAATTGGCCTGGAAATCATAACTGGGGTGATTTC
>MU227549.1:3906001-3930510 GCA_018584345.1 Thuja plicata
TTCTAAGCACACAAGCTCTGATACCAATTGTTAGAAATAACTGAAGGGGGCGTGGGGGGGGGGTGAATTAGTCACCTCAAAAATATTTCAATTAATCAACCCAAAACCTTAGTACCATAATATTAAGCCCCTAGTTATCTTCAGTCCTAAAAGATGTATTCCTTCAAATATACTTATCAAATAACTACTCCTTGGAGTTATCTTGTAAGCCTTATTCTTAATGTTTGCCTAATAGCTTCTTTCATTTAGCGAAAAATATTAAATTGGTTAGTGTATACCGATCAATCTAGATTAGTTATGTGTAATGAAAAACACTAAAGTAATGACTCATAAACACATTGACACATGGATTTTTAAGGTGGAAACCCTATTAAAGGAAATACCACTTTGGACCGGTAACCCAAAATTTTCACTCTTCTAAAGTGAGCTCAGTGAAGACACAACCCCGTTAAAGGTTACAAACAAATTGTTAGGTGTGACCTTGTTAGAGGATAATTTAAAAGATTATTTTTTCACTTGATGTCCGACATCTCTATGCTACCTTCTATGACCAAACCTAGTGTATTTTTTCAAATGGTATTTGGAATCTCATGCTATCTTCATGATCAAATGTTTTGATACTCATTTGGATGTATCTCAACATAGAAAGGATCTTTAAATCCTGCTCAGTTAAGATAATTTCTAAATGAATGATTAAACTGAAATAGTAAATGATCTATTCACATATACAACCTATACTTACAGATTTTTAGATCTATTGTAATATCATTAAACCATTCTGATCAATATATCTTTTCAATACCTTTGCTCTACTTTTTTTTCTTGCTTGGTGATGCTGTGCTTTGTTGCTCAATGTCCATAGAAATCTTTAGCTCTTTCTTTAGCTTGATTTATTAGGACTATATGAAGTTGTTCTTCATCATTTTCTCTCTAGTATCCTCTTTTCCATTCACTCCCCTTCATTCATAATGAATTAAGTTGTCTCTTTATAGCATGATATCATCGTTTCTCTCTTCTTAATTTTCTTTTTCTTGGCGTGATCCGCAATCTTCTTTCAAATAGGATAAAACAACTTTAAATCCTTTACTTATCTCTGGTTTTAAATTTTTTATTAAAACAATGTCAACAACCACTTAAGTCTATCTTTAGCTCTACCAGCTATATATTTTATCATTTTGGAGCTCTAGTTAACTTCGGTGTTTTCACTCTTTGATAGGTTCAGTCAACACTTCAGTTCTCCTTGGGCTTCTCCATCAGTGTTGTCTATCAGTTGGGGTTGTTTGTTCTTCGGGCCTCACTTCAAAGTTCTGCTTGTCGATTATGCTTCTGATTTTTCTCGTCAATAATGCTCGTCAGTTTCTTTGCTTGGGTATAACTGTGACTTAAATTTTTGTTATCTTTATCTGTTGCGTTCCACTAGTCATCGGTGTTTGAATTCACTTAGTGAGTTCTTGTCTTTTATGCATTACTGAAAGCATAATCTTTCTCTCTCTGATTCTCTAAAGTCTTTGACAGTTTGATTATAACCGATTAGATTATATCAAGTTGACATCAATAACAATACAATCTATTAACTGATTTAATGTCTTGCATTATCTTTTTGTAGTTCGGTGATCAACTTAACATCTTCAAACATTTAATCACTTACATGTCATCAATATGTTGATTAATAATAATATACTATATATGTTAGATTATTATTAATCATATGATTTTAATATTTAATATTAAATTATTAAATTATTTTTAATTAATAATTGATTGATGAAACATTATAAGAATGATTAAATTATAATTAATCAGAAGAGGCATGTCCTTTATTATAAATAATAATGAATAGACATGTCCCTTCATGTGACATGTCTCTCCTATCCTCATTCCCGATATAAATGAAAGAGAGATTGTTGCATTTGGAAAACACATAGAACATAGAGTGCTATTAAATTAGCAGTGATCCTAAAACTTAATAGTTTTACTAAACCTGATTTGTAGTAAGTAGATGTATGTCCTAGTATACCAAAATTATAGCATTTATGATTATTCAAAAACTTGCAGAGATAACCATCTACAAAACTAGTATTTCTTCTACATATAATTTTGCATTGATTTTGTTTATGCCCAAACTGATTGCAGTAAAAGAAATAACCAAAGAAATCAAAATTGTATCTAGAAAAATTACTCTTCTTGCCAATGAAATTTTCTTTCTCACCAAAAACATGATTTGAGGATTTCCCTTCTGAAGATCCTAGATCACTTTTCTCTTTGTAATATTTTGTTTGTTCAACAAGTCAAATCACTTGTCACTACTATCACATAAGACAAGTATCTCTCATAGATCAACAATTTCTACTTCTAAAGAGCATAATTCCTTCTCTTTGTGATTCAATTTTTCTTGAGTCAACTCAATAATTCTTTTACTTTTTTTCAATCTGGAGTTTGAGATAATAATAAATTGAGTTTAATATTTTTTTTCAATTTTCATCCCTTTATATAACAACTTCTTTTATTTTTATTTTATTGAGAGCATATTTTATCTCTCCTTCAAGATAAATTTAAGAGTCAGAATGATCTGAAATAATTTCCTCATGTTTTATATTAGGAATTACAATATTCACGAATAGAGTTTCCTCTTCTTCCTCAAAAAATTGATTAGAACAACTATATGTTGCATTGTAATATAGACTCTTCTTCATTTTGAAAGTGTTTTCCATATAAAATTGAATTGTTTTTTTTCCTGATTTTTTATTCAATTATTCAACACTTTCTAATTCATTCTTTGGACATTGATAGGCATAATGCCCAATCTTACTATAGTTAAATAATTTGAAAATAATTTTTGTTTGTATCTATCTGATCCCCTTATTAATTAATGTACCAAACCTAAATAATTTTCATCTATATTATTAGGCTCAGTAACTATGTCACTGTCATTTTTATCAAATTTGAAAGAAGAATCTTCGGTAGTAGAAAACATGTTATTAATTCTCATCGCATAAGTAGTGAGAATACTAGGATCAGTGTTCTAACATTTGATGATAATTTTAAAAAACTTATTATGATTTTATGGTGAAAAAATAAGATGCAAATAAATGAAGTAAAATAATAGAAAATGAATCATACAATCTATTGTTGGGACTTTGTGATCAGGTTCGCCAACAGATGTAAGTTGTCACTGGGTACCAGGGCATTGACCAACTTGGCTTGTAAAGGTTGTGTAGGGAATAAATTCTCCAGGCCTTCAAGCACGTGAGATTCGGGTCTCAACAGTGTGTGGGCTCAATTAGGAGTGTGACTATTTTTGTTTGGGGGGATAGCTAGTTTTCTTGGTTTGTCTTCTCCGAGCATTTAGGTAAGTTGGGATTTCCTGAAAGCATGCATTATTTAACCCAATAAACTTCAAAAGATAGGCCAGGGTTAGAAGTATTCCATCTACCTATAGTCATGCAAATACATTTAAAACATCAACCATGATCTAACATACTCCACTAAAATATTGAATGTGCAAAGAACCATCGGTTCATACATATTCAATAACAAGGGGAAAAGAAGGTTGTTAATCTACTTTAAAACATCAGAGCAAGGGACATCAGAAATATACAACACAAAAGATTGTTAATCCAGAGATCAGAATTCCAACAACATCATTGCCAGAACTCCTCTTTCTTCATTAACAAGTTTTCTAGCAACCACTGGTGTATACAATAATAGCCCCAAGGGAGCATCTATCTACTGAGAACTTCTAAGAACTAAGGAGCATTGACCTCTGCAATTGCTAGAAGTGAAATACAAAAATTCTATAGTTGAGGACTGCAAAATCATCAATTCTACCGACCATTGGAATTTGGTCGTACTTACTATTTATACACAGATTTTCCCTAGACTAACCTAACTTACTTTTACACTCAACAATAAAATATGATTTTTGGAGGCCTATACTACCTGCACCATGCTACAACAACCTCGAGAAGAACAGAGGTCTGACGTGTCAAAATAATGAGACAAGAAAAGAGGTATGGAAGAATCATCCTTGAGAAGAGAGCTAGAGGGAGAATAGAAGAAATATGATCCCCCTGGGATCGAGGATACATGCCTCATTAATGTAAAAGTGGCTCACTGTCTATGATGTGCCAGGTGTTATGCTGGAGCGGCGCCTTGGGAAGACCACTTGTCAGAACCAACCCTCAAGTTGATGTACCTTGCTGGGGTCACCCACTTTCTGACACCCTTATTAACTACCTGATGATGACCAGTCAGCTCCAGGGAACCTGGACTTGGGTCATCAATAGAATACAAAACTATAGATCCAGAAGTTCGGGAGCTTATGCTCAAAGAATAAGGGTAAAAGAACAATAATCTGTCACCTTTTAGGCTAACTTATCAGCAAAGCTGAATTTTAGTATTTCTAACTAAAAATTAATTTTGGTCAAACATATGGTCTAGCTAGATTCATTATAGTTAAGTTAGATAAGTTCTTTAACATTTCCAATTGTAAATGTATATTAAATGCTTATTTTATACCACTTTGAGTCCAACTACCGTAGAAATAAAATTATTTCATAAAAGTGACGTTGCAGTAACTATACGCCTTTTTAATGATATTTTTTTTAAAATACAAAAAACCCCTTTTGTAGAAATTAGAGTCAAGAATATCTATAGATTTTGTAGTGTTGTAATTAGACATAGTCTATTATAATTAAAAAAATATTGCAAGTAGGTATTTTAATAGTCAAGGAGATGTTGATTCGAAGAAAAAAAAATAGTAAAAAATATTAAATAAATTTGAAAAACATATGGTGCACTAGAAGAGAGAGTCCTCTTCAAGAATATATATTTCTTTTTTTATTGGGATATATTTGTTATGAAAAATATGGCAAAACTGTCGGTTTCAGGTGAGTTGGAATTTGAATTGTTATAAAAGAGAAAATATAGGTCAAAAACCAATTTTTATTTCTTCATGCACTAGCTATATATGTCATCTATAACATATTTAGAAATTAGGGGAAAAAAATTTATTTACATATAATTTTTTGGCAGGAACTAGACCCCTAATTTTCAGTATGTTTTTGCAACTGAAATATTGTCTTTAAATATTAAAAAAACATATCAAAACTTATTCAAAAAAAATATTTAAAATATTAATCATAAAATTCATACATTTTAAAACATTTTATTAGTTTCATAATCTTCAAATTCCAAACTTAAATGTCACTTTTATACTATTGAAGTTGAACAACTTTGATTTTGTTAGCATTTTCCTTTATAAAAGGGTGACAGATTATCGTGCTTTTACCCATAATGAATACAAAAAAGTGTTGTTGGTGAAAATCTCCATAATCCGGAGGACATTATTCCCCAATAATATTTATAAAATCTTCCAAAACTCTACTTATGCCATCCTCGTCTATTTCCTTAATGTCCTCCCATCGGCCACAGACAACCTCAAGCTTCTCTTCAACCTCTCTAGCCCCATTCTGGAAATCATCCACCATCTTCATGACATCATACACCTAGAGAATCATCTTGGATAGTATTGATACCCTTCCTCCATCAAAGGCCCCAACAGACTAAAATAGGGATTCCATGTATTCATCATACTTACTGAGGACATAGTCCTTTGGGGTACATTATCCAGTGGTGAAGGGGTTGAAACATGACACCCTTAGCACAAATGCATGAAATAAGACCAAATTATATTAGGTAGCAGTTACCTTATCCTTCAAGGCCTTAACCAATTCCTTGCATACCTCAATCCTAAGGTCAAGCCTACAGTACTGGGCCCGGAGGGAATCATAAAATTTTTCTCCCAAAATTCTAGCCTCTGTGACGGCTTCTTCCCCAGCATTAAAAACTTCATCCAACCCGACCTTCCATTTTTAGTAATTTCCTAGGTCTTTCTCCAACACAATAGTGGAGGTATTCACCAAACTGAGCAGAATGTTGGTCTGATAGATATTGGGGAATGACACCACTAAGAGTTGCCTTAGGGAGACTATCTACTCAGTGATCCACCCATCCATAGCCTAGACCTTCTTCTTCATGGCCCTAAGAGAATCCATGTCACCTTGTGCAAGAAGAAATCTAGAGGTAGAATCTTCCATGTGGACCTTGGCTAGGGGCTGTGTAAGTTCCACCAAAAGTGCGAGGAGACTCGTATTGGTCTCTTTTCCCTTCAACTTCTGTCTCTATTTATTGTACCAGGCCTCCACTACTTTGGTGGCATCTCTTAGTAGGTCCAATTCACCCTGCTTGTCTCTCCACCCCAGTGTTACCTCTATAATAGTGTAATCTTTGGGCCTTACATCTACTGCATCTGCATCTAGGGGAGGTGTTGTAATAGCCACAACTGTACTTCCTACTGGATCGGTCTGGAGAGTATGGACCATCCAAGCCTTCTCATGCTTCTTGGCCTCTACATTTTGGGCCATCATCTCAGCCAAGGGGAGTGGAATGCCTATTTCTACAGCCAGAGCCATTCTCTTTCTTGATTCCACCAGCCATTGGGGTGGCTGGGGCAACTTTGTTGTTAAGACCTAGGCATTGAGATTCCCTTCAGAATCTGGCAGCACGTTCCCAGAATTGGAAGTGTCATTAGGATCTATCTCCTTTTCATGTTCTTGTTCCCTCTCCTATCCCTCTTCCATCTCCTATTCTCTAGAGGCCTTAGTGTTCTCTTCCATATCCATGTCTTCTTTTCTGATCTCCAGGGATCCTTCTCTGCCAACGTCCACATGACCCGTATCCTCAGGGCTTTCCCCATCCTTCTTAGCATCAAGTGAATTAACATTTGTTTCTTCAGGGGTTCTTCCCTTGTCCTACTACTATTGTTCTTCCTCTTTAGCTTCATTTGCTAAAATGTCTTACCCCATTGGAACATTTTCTGGAGGTGGCCGAGGTATCAGGCCAAGATTGGGAGTTTAGGCCATTGTGATTACCCCATAGACTATACTCTAGGGTATTTGGTCACTTGAAGTAATCTAAGGTGTTTGGATCATGATGAATGCAGGTAAAATTTATCCTATAGTTCCAGTCTCCCCAGCCATTATTTTCTCATCTGTGGTTTTCCTTGGTTCATCCTAGGTCTCTTAGACTAGTGTTTTCTCTCACTCGAGCTCCTTTTGTATTTCCTCCCAGACTTCCTACTTTATGGAAGCTTCTTTCTCTGGGACTTTCTTTTTAGTGGGGATATCATCTTTTTCCTTAGTGGTGATATCCTCTACCACGTGATCTATATCCTCATGTAGGTTCATGAGCTCATCTGCCCTGAAGACATCATCAAAATTATCATGTGGGGGAGAGGTATCTGAAATATTCTCAAGTTTGGGGGAATCTAAACTGACATCTACTAGGGGCATGTTAGGCATACCAGGGCCTTCATCTATTCTTGGGGTGGGGTTCACCTTCTTCTTCTTCCTTTATAGTGGGACCCCGGTATCCAAAATACTTATAGACTCCACCTCAATGAAAGTCTACCTGCTCATCATTGTAGCCAATGACGGAGAACCTGTCAGGTGAGAAGATGTTATTGGAGTTACGAGGAGGCCCTAGTAAAGTTCACTTATCTTCTGGCTTGCTAGCCTTGATGCCTCCATTTTCTCTTGTAGTTGTGCCATTATGGGGATCAGACCCTGGAGAGTTACCCTGGCTAATAAATCTTCTTTTTTTACCCTTTCTTATGCTGGGTCCTGCGGCTCCAGAGGTTGAAGCAGTCTCCTAAACAATCGGTCCCTTCTTGGTTCTCTTAGGACACACCCATGAAAAATAATTGTGACTATTTTCTAAAATGGGGTAGCATACCCCCTCAATTGTTAAATATTTTGGGGTGGCCCAATCCATCGGAGGGAGATCCAACTTATCTAACCCCTGCTCTTTATACAATGGGTCCTCTAGATGGTCATCATCTAAAAAACCTTTCAGGAAACCCTGAAGGTCAAGGAATTTCTTTAGGCCTTTGGACATCCATGAATGTTGGCAGGCCTAGAGGTTAAAACTTTCTTCGTAATCCGCTGAAAAATCTTCCTTATCTTCTATGTGCGGCCAAGATGCCTAGGGAAGTGCCAAGGCTATCTTACCTAGTGGATCAAAATTGTTTCTAGTATGCTGGAATTCCACCAGTCCTAGACTCTTCTATAACCACCTAGATTTGGTCTGCTATGATCATAGACCCTATTTTCCCTAAGTATGATCATACCCCCAATTATGTCCAAACGACCCTGTTACTGCTCGGCATAATTCATTCGAATCAGATTTAAGCTCGTAAGTGATCTAATAACTAATTTACATTAATTGCTTTAGCCAATCCTATCAATTTAATTCAATCAATTGAAATCATAGCTGGCTAAGGTAATTAATTTGAAAGGGAATTAATAAAATCCTATTTATACCTCATTACTTGCAAAATCAATCCCCTACCCTAAATTGATTCAATTTGGCTATAGTCCTAATTAATTATTATAAAGAAATCAAAAGCTTAAATGATTAATTAAATCCCTATTATTGAGTGAATATGTTATTGAAACAATTCATTTCATTAATATTCCCTCCAACCTAACCAATCTCAACTACCCAACCATGAGTTTAAACTCATCCCAACCACTTCTCGCATGCTAATTCTTCTTAATTAGCTAATTAACCCTAATTAGATAATTCCCCCTCCACTCATTCTCTCTCCTCCCATCTCTATCTTCTTGATCACAAGCCTTTATCCCTAAAACTAATCCTAAACTACCCTTAATATTGTCACATTCCATTAAGGAATGATTAAAAACTCCACCCACTTGAGAAAGTCAAGGAATCTCAAGATTCCTTTCCTCAAGTCCACCTTGTTAGGCTTGAATCTAAAACCTCACCCATGCTTCTTAAACCCTCACCCATACCTCATTAATTCTTTCATAAATGAAGCATTAATGGCTCTTACATATTCCTTCTACCCATACCTCACTAATGAGTCTTACACCCTCATTAATGGAAGCTCTTCTAGATTATTCTCCCCTTCCTTCATTTTTCCTATAAATTGGATGGATTTTGAGCTCAAATGGCCCTGAAATTGAAATTATTTTATTGTATTGTTATAATGCTCCTAATTTTGAAGAGTTGATAGCATCTTTATGCTGCCCATATTTGGAGATTTGAAGAAGCAATCTCATATTGATCATGTTTAGGACTTTCATAGTGTTTTCTAGATTAAATCTTAGCTATATTTTTGTAATCTCCATTTCTAGAGCTAGCATACATGTTTTTGAATCATTTAGATTAATTTTTATTTGAATATTCCATTCTTAGGTTGTATTTATCACTGGAATATGCATAATCTGAGGGCTATTATGTCATTTTTCACACTCCTCCTAGATAGGAAGCAATAGATCAATTTTAGTGATTTCTATGTTTGCTAACCCCTTGTTTTCACTAATTTAATGATTTATTGAAGTGTTGTGTCTCTTAATAGGTACCAAAAATCACACACACATCTCTGGTGCCCACCGTGGGGCAAGATTGCTTGAAATGTCACCAAATTTTGCTCTTCCCTTGACATTTTCAAAATTTGCAGGAAGTTTATCGTTTTTGGGAGCAACTTATCATTTTCGGTCATTCTTTTATCATTTTCGGGAGCAACTTATCATTTCTAGTAAATCTTTTAGCATTTCTAGGAGAAACTTATCATTTTTGGGAATTTTAATATCGTCTATCGTTGCACTTCTAGAAGGTAAAATTTGGCCTTAAAATCATTTCTGGTAATTATTTTTTGCATTTTTGGTACATTTTATCATTTCATGTAAAAGGAATATTATCCTTCGTATGTTTTATCGTTTGGGGTCAATCTTTTATCATTTTTAGGGTTTATCATTTTAGGTCTCTAAAATATTGTATGTCATCTAGGGGGCAGAAATAAAGGGTTGTAACATTTGCAAATTTGATTTATAACTTGCTAACTTGGTTGTTTCTGTGATTGTGATCCTATTTTTAGCCTAACTTGTGTTTGGAGATTGTTGTTAGAGCTAAGAGAGCGAAAAAGAAGATACTAACTTGTGTTTTTACAGATTGTTGATCCCTTATCTTGACTTATATTCTTTTCTTATGCTTTCAAAACTAAGAACATTTTCCAATCTTATACTAAATTGACCGGAGGAATATGCTCTTTTCCTTTTTAAGGAAAATGAGAAACTCACAAGTCAATTTATGATTTGAAAATAACTTGGAGTTATTGAAAAAAGAAAACCTCATCATCAAATTTTGGGATCAGTAAATGACCAACACAAATCACTAAATCTTGTGGTTCCAAGAACAAGTTCAATCATTTAGTTTTTTTTGGGATCACAAATTGAATAGTCAAATCACTATATTTTGTAGTTCAAAGAACAAGTTCAATTGTTTAATTCAATTTGGATCATTAATTGGACAAGCTACTCATGTAAAAACTGTGGTCAATTGAAAAAGGCAAAATTTACCTTCAGGCATCCTATTTTTCTTAAATAGGAACAACCTAAATCAAGCTCAACATAGCTTGAAGGAATGAAAATTGATTTGCATGTTTTGGGAGAAAACAACCTGGATTAGGATAGTATGGTCTTCTTCTTTTGAAGAATCAGAAATATAGACATCCTAAGCTCGCCAATCCTTTGTATGTTTATTTAAATAGTAGAGGGCCTACCGGTTGAGGAAAAAATCTCACAGGAACGACCCAAGTGAGGATATTTTTTACGCCAACCCTTCCAACTTACTATAAATAATTGCTTCCTCATAGGCCAAAGCCTCGGAAGACAGAGCCATTTTTGTTCATGGAATTTTGACATCATTCTTTGAACATGCTTGGGTATGTGTAGAGTGGAGCCACTTGAATCTTTCTTGTGAGACTACACATATTCAGGTACTCATAGGGCTATATGCCTCAATTTTTACTTGTGCAATTCTATGGGGGATATTTTTGAATGTATTTCCCAATAAAAGATAACATTTCAACTGAAATAATTCCTAATTCATCCTCGAAAGGGTGATAATATTTGTGCAAGGCAAAAAGTAATTTCCCCAAGACACTCATCATATCATGCCCTCACTTGCATTTGGAGTTGGTTAGTACAACATCATGACTGAAGCCATTGCATGCTTGGTGATGTTTGTATTCTGATTAGCATTTGATTGCGTACCTAAGTCAACAAGCAAAGATTTTCATTCTCCACCTAGCAAATAGGGATAAAATGTGTGTTTGTTTCACCTTCTTAACAATGCAATAATGCTTGATGTGACTAAAAATAATTAAAAACATAACATCTTCAAACAAGCAACAAAATTCAAAACCTCGGTCTACATGTGTTTTTCACTCATTAGAAAAACCTCAAAACACAAGCTTCACGCACTTCCAAGACAAAACTGACAACATTTGAATAGTGGAAACTTGCATCGTTTCCTCTCAGAGGAAGATAGTTTATTTGAGATTCCCTTTTGACTCATTATTCTATCCTTATTGCTTATTTTGGTCTCACTGTGGCTGTATCCAAAAAAAATTTAGACGTCTACCTTGCATGTCCCGTCTGACTCTAACAATCTATCTCAATACATGTGGTCTACCCGCTTCTTACAAAAAAATTGGTTCCCATCTCACTATTAGGGCATTCTAATCCTCTGACGCTGGAATCATTTACTTCGACCAAAACTCAAATAACACTTCTACCTAGACACACTCACTTGAGTGATTTGAGACTCTACCTGACACTCTTGGGAAATGTTGATGAAAGTTGAGACATAACCACATGGTTAGCACAAGATGCAATAATTACATGTCTAAAGGATCAAAATTTCCTCCTAAATCAACACACTTTCTGGGAGAAACATCTCGCAGTTCCCTACTCGATCTAGACTCTCTACAAATGGATAGAAACACTCATGAATGAAGTGCAACTTTTAAACAATATGACAATAGAAAGAGTCAAAAACATGAAGATCTAGATGAGAATGAAGAAACCACCTTTGAACATGATCCATTTGGATCAGATAGTGAGGGGGATATCCCTGAAGATGAGTACGATAAACTCAAAAAGAGTAAGAGGTTCCTCAAGATATTGGAAAGGATAATTGATGATGATAAAGAGAAGTACTTCCTCCATCTAGCTTCCATGGGTGTCAAATTACCTAAGGATTATGATGTGGAACAACTCAAAGAAAAGGAGGTACCAACTCCTATATCTATTTTTGCCAAATAGCTAACATTAATGCAAACAGACCTTACAATTCTGAAACAAGAGAAGGCTAAACCAAAATCACCATACTCTTTGGACTCCATTTGTCCATTCAATTTTCATAAGATTATTACTATTGTTCTGTTTCCTCCTAATGTGGCAAGACCAAAGTATGACAAGTATAGAGGAGAAACTGACCAACATGAACATGTAAGGGAATTTTGTGCTTTGAGCATAGAATACATGCATGAACCTACATACCTCATGCGACTATTTCTAGGAAGTCTAGGAGTGGTTCTCAAAATTGAACCCTAAGGTAAAAACATTTGAGGAGCTAATTCAATGCTTTATCCAACATTACTCCTATAACATACAACATTATGTGACCATGATGGATCTATGTAACACTAAACAGATGACCGGTGAATCATTTACACACTTCCTACAAATATGGAGGAAAATTTTTGCATGGTACTCAAGAGCTATCCTTGAATCTGAGAAGATGGAAATCTTTGTCAATAACATGGTACCAGAATTGAACTACACATTGCAATTTCAAGACTCACCAAGCTTTGACTGAATGATTAAAAATGCCCTCCATATCGAGGAAGTCATGGTCAAAAGAGGGGAGATCACTCTTCAAGGTGAAAACAAATCAAACAACTCCAACTCCAAGCCTAAATCATGGAAACAGAACAAGAATGTTATCAACAATGGCATAGTAGATGCATCCAATATTGGTCCTAAACTTGAAGTATTCAATCTAACCAATAGTATGCAAGAAAGCAAGGATACCAAGGTAACAACTCCCATACCCAAAGAAAACAATGATAATGACAAGGGATGATCATGGACTTCCAAACCTCATAGAACATTCACTCCTTTGGGAGAGCCTCTTGAGACTATTTTGAAAAAATTATTGGATAACAAAGTTCTTACTATTTTTGATTCAAAACCTTGGAAACCAATGGTCAAGCCCAAATGTTGGGATGATAACTCCTACTGTGTCTTTCCCAAAAAAAAAGGACACAAAACTAACAATTTCCTTAAACTTAAACATGTCACTCAATACCTCATCGAAGGAGGTAAGATCAAAGTGGATGAACACACTACTAATGAAGATCATACTACATTCAATAAACCATTCCCAAACTACAACAAAGGAGAAACATCTAAAGGGAAAGGTAACAAAGTTAACTACACCTATTCCAACAATGATAATGTGATCAATATGCTAGACATTAAAATAGAATCAATCAATGTGGTCACGATCAAAGGTGTTTCATTCCACTCAAATGTAGTGACACAGAGCCAAGTGTAGGTCACAATCAAGGGATAATCAAAACCAGCATCAACGTCCAAAGTTCCTATCATTACTATTCCCAAACCAATAGCAAAACACGTGGTTACTATTCCTGGAGCAAAGTATGACTTGGTAGACCAATTTCAATGAGCCTCTGGCAAAATTTCCATTTTTGAGTTGCTAGAAATATCCATAGTTCACAGGGAAATCCTAGAAAATATCTAAATGCTACTAATGTCCCAAAGGATATTGATATAGAAAAATTCCAAGCGATGGTCAATCACATTTTAGCACCACATTACCTCTCCTTTTTTGAAGAGGATGATAATTCATTGACACATCCACATAATCAACCCCTCTATATTGAAGTCCTCATTCAAAAATCTTGAGTTTGACGTGTATTGATAGATGGAGGTGCAAGATTGAATATTTGTACCCTTGATCTGATCAAGAAAATGGGTCTCTAAAAACAAACAATTGATTCCAGAAGAAAGATAACCATCAAAGCTTATGATGAGGAAGAAAGATCCTCTAAAGGACTTATTAATCTGCCTATCAGAGTCAGACCAATTGAGAGGAATGTCACATGTCAAGTTTTGGATCTACCCTTAGCCTACAAAATCCTATTGGGAAGACCATGGATTCATGAAATTCAATCTATGTCATCTACTTACCACCAGTGCATAAAGTTCCCACATAATGGGGTGGAAGTGACGATTCTTGCAGATGCTAACTATACCTATAATAATATCAAAGAAGGTAGTATGATCCCACATAACAAGGAGGCTATGCATGCAATTGCTCCTAAAAATACCAAGGACATGGTTATGAAGTGTTTTGGAAAAACCTTAAAACTTGCAGAAACAGGTATGGGAGAATACAAGCTGGACCTAACTCCCTCACTAATAGAACTTTCGGTATCACCAAGATCCTATGGAAAACCTTCCTCAATATTCACACCTACTACATCCAAGGAGCCAAAAGTACACAAATAATTTTGCATGATAAAGAAATCCACATCCTCTTCAGATAACACTAAAGAATAGGCAGTCTCGGACTGGATTTATAAAGGAGAACTCGTGGAAGCTGAGGTCAAACATGTAGAGATATCCCCATAATAGTATGGAAAGGGATATGATTTCCTCAAGAAGATGGGATACAAAGGAAAGGGACCACTAAATGACATAGGACAAGGGCTTATTGAGCCTATACCCATGGAGTTCCATAATAATAGAGACAAAACATGACTGGGTTTCAATACTAAATCTAATAAACCTGCTTCAAAAGATAGTCCAACCTCAGATAAAGGGAGTGATGAAATAGATGAACTAGAGTAGTGGTCCTATGAAATATCATTACATGTTGGCATAAAGTATCCCAACTATCAAGGAGAGCACTATGTACCCATCTTTGAGGTACCATAAGATCTTTGCACCCTTTTGTTATCACAACCTCCCATTCAAGAGATAGGAGACTCAACAACAGATGATTTAGAGATACCCCTGATAGCAAAAGTTACAACAAGAACACCGCAATGAGAAGATTTACATCCTAACTAGGGGAAATTGGCCATGGTTTCACATGTCCTTGATCTACCATACTTTGATCCACAGGTAGCTAATCAGGTACATTAGATAACTATTGCTAAATATTTAAATAGATCTAATGATTACATCACTGATTCTCATGATTATAAATGGGATGAGCTATCTGTCATCACTGAAGATATTGGAATAGATACAATTCACATGTTTGCAGCTCCCTCATCTCCTCATGAATATTCTAACACCACTCCCACCAACAATGATAATCTTGAAGTAGAACAAGAATTCCTTCCCCCAATCATTGATTAAGAAACTGGTGATTACATAACTCTCAAATAATTTTAGAGGCTACAAGCAAGAAGCCTCCTCTTACAGAGAGATGATGATGAGATTTCTACTGATGAGTCACTAGAGGTTAGTCTGCATATAACTAACAATGACCCTTTTAATGATGATCTCACTCTTGTTAATCTCAACATTGAATAAATTAACTTAACAGAACATGTCATGTTGGTTAATGCCTTGATGCTAACACAATGCTATCCTTCCCAGGGTCTGACTCCCTATCATTGATACTTTCAGACCAAATTTATTGGACTGAAACAAATCCTTCTCCTATCCTCAACTTCCCCAATGACTATACTCTGGCTTGTTATCTAAATTCTTGTGAATCTCATCCCTCTTCCACCAATGCAAGGAGTGAGAATATGTCACAGGAGGATATCAAGTTTCTTACTCAAAAATTGAAAAAACAAAAGAAAAAGAGGACTAATGTTGAAAACCACTTTGTGGCTATATCAGATCCCAAAATAGTAAAAATAAAAGATGTATCCAATGGTGAAAACCTCCCAAAGGTGCCAAAAGATGAGATTCTTGATATCCTCCCCAAACACTTTCAAGAAAGGTCTTCATTACTGATCGAACCAACACAACTCATAAATTTGGGCACCACTGAAAATCCTCAAATAGTCCACCTTGCACAATCTTTGTCTGAAGAAGAGATGAAACAGTTCACAGAATTCCTGAAAGAGAAGAAGATCAACTTTCCATTGTCTTATACCAATATGTCAGGGATGTATCCTAATTTAATAATGCACCACTTATCTATAGCTCATGGGATTAAGCCTATAAAATAAAAACTTAGAAAGATGCATCCTCATGTTGCATTAGTGGTAAAATCAGAGCTAGAGAAATTATTGAAGGCTAGAATTTTCAGAGTCATTGCCTATGGCACATGAATGTGGTTCCTATGTCTAAATCTGATAAATCTATCAAGATCTGTACAGAATTCAAAGACTTAAAAAAAGAATGTCCAAAAGATGAATTCCCTCTACCTAACATTGACATGATCCTAGACCTCATAGCAGGCTACCAAATGTACTCATTAATGGATGGATTCTCAGGCTATAATCAAATCAAAATTTCCTCCAAAGATCAAGATAAGACTGCATTTACATGTGCATGGGGCATATTTTGCTGGAACGTCATGCCATTTGGGTTAAATAATGAAGGAACAACATATAAAAGATCCATGACAACTATATTCCATGACGTGATGCACAAGAACATGGAGGACTACGTGGATGACACATTGGCTAAATTTAAGGAAAGGAGCACTCACATTACTGACTTGAGGAAAATATTTGATCAAATGGAACAATTTCAACTCTGGCTCACTCCAAAGAAATGTGCCTTTGGGTTCCAATGAGGGAATCTCCTACGGTTCATTATCTCAGCAAAATAAATTGAGGTAGACCCTGCTAAAGTTAAGGCTATAGTAGAGATGGCTCCTCTATGCAACATCAGTCAAATTAGGACACTACAAGGGAGACTCCAGTCCATCAGGAGATTCATGTCCCAACTTGTAGATAGGGCACAACCCTTTACCAAATTTCTACATAAAGGGGTTACCTTGAAATTGGATGAACACTATGAAGAAAACTTCAGGGAATTGAAAGGATACCTAGCTTATACTCCTCCTATTCTTATGGTGCCTATTCATGGAAATCCCTTACTCCTATACATTTCATCTATAGCTACATCCCTAGGCATATTGCTAGCACAAGAGGATGAAACAAAGAAAGAAAGAGCTATCTACTACATTAGTAGATTACTAGTCTCCTATGAGCTCAATTACAACATTATTGAAAAAGCATGCTTAGTAGTTGTCTTCGCATCACAAAAAGTAAGACACGACATGCTCTCACACATAGTAAGGCTCATTGCTAAGATTGATCCTTTAAAGTACCTCCTGATTAGAACAAAATTAACGTGATGTTTGGAAAAATGGGTCTTGATTCTAAGTAAGTTTGACATTGAATACATAGAAAGGAGAGCTATTAAAGGATAGGTCCTTGCAGATCAATTGGTTGATTCACCTCTTCAGGATGATGAGCCTTTAAAGATTGAGTTCCCTAATGAAACCATCATGCATCTAACTAAATATCCATGGAATATGTACTTTGATGGTTCATTCACTCAACAAGGCTCTCGAGTAGGATTTCTATTCATAACTCCTCAGGGTTACAAGATTCCCTAATCTTACAAATTGGTGTTTCCATGCACTAACAACATTTTAGAATATGAGGCACTAGTCAATTGTCTTAATCTCACAATGGAATGGAAGATTGTAGAGTTACATGTGTGTGGTGATTCTCAAGTCATTATAAATCATGTCAATGGAGACTATAAAACAAAAGATGAGAAGCTGACACCCTAAAAACAACTGGTTGATGACTTAAAGAAATATTGTATCTTCATCACATTACAGTAGATATCAAGAATAGAAAAAAAAGCCACCGATGCTATGGCTACATTAGCGTCCATGTTACAACTGGAGGAGCATCAATTTCGCTATCAATTCTTGGTGAAATAACTCTCCTATCCTACCTTTAATACCCATGAATACCAAGTAATATGTTCTTTAAACACCCCAGACCAATCCCAGTATACCAATATCATTTCCTATCTCACTGACCAAACCATTCCTACTAATCTATCTAGAAATGAGAAAAGAGCCCTGATTAGGACATCATTGCATTATGTCCTCATAACTAATAACTTATATGGACAAGGTCTTGATGGTACACTTCTTAGGTGTTTAGAACTCGAAGAGTCCTATCTCACATTAAAAGAAGTCCATGAAGGTGTGTGTGAATCACACTCGAATGACTTTTCATTAGCTAAGAAACTTCTCAAAGTAGGCTAAATTACTAGCCTACCATGGAAAAAGATGCTATTCAATTTTCAAAAACCTGTCATAAATGCTAGACACATGGAAATCTCATCCATGCTCCTACTAGAGAACTTATACCTTTCATTACACATTGGCCATATCAAAAATGGGCCTTTTACTTGGTTGGACAAATATATCCCAACTCTTCAAATGGACACAAGGTCATCATTACAACCACTGAGTATTTCACAAAGTGGGTCAAGGTTGTGCCACTAATCAAAGCCACTGGAAAATAGGTGGCTGTGTTCATTCTGAACTACATTATTTGTAGATATGGGATACCCTCTTCAATTGTAACAGACAATGGGGGCCAATTTAAAACTCAAGAAATTTATGACCTTTGTGAATAGTTCCACATCACTCAACACTACTCAATCTATTATCCTCAAGGTAATGGACAGGCTGAGGCATCTAATAAGAATATTCTCAAAATCCTACACCGAACTGTAAGTAAGTCTTGCAGAGACTAGAATCTACAACTGAATCTAGCACTATGGGCCTACAAAACAAGCATTAGAAAACCAACTAGAGCCACACCATTTGCTTTAGTCTATGGCGCTGAAGCAGTACTACCTATTGAGGTTAAAATCCCATCTTTCCAGATATCTTTACAAGGTCTTGTTACTAATGAACAGTACCGCATAGATAGGGTGAATTATTTAGACCTACTTGATAAGTGCAGACAAAAGGCATTTGATCATCTAAAGGTCTACCAAGTACGTATGTCTAAAGGGTACAACAACAAGGTCAAACCATGAAAATTTGAAGTGGGGGATCTTGTCTTAAAGGAGAATCCTAAGAACCAGCCCAACAGAGAATAGAAAGGAAAATTTGAACCTAATTGGCTGGGACCTTATGTTATCAGTGCTACTTTTGGGACTGGATCTTATCAGCTAGCTACACCTAAGGGAGATGTTCTTCCATATCCTATCAATACTTTACATTTGAAGTGGTTCTACGCTTAATGTTCGGCTAGCAGAGCCTGTACAGAAAATAGTTTTCAGAAAATATCAAAAAAATTAAGAAAATTGATCCTGAAGGAAATCCAAAAATAGTGGAAAAAGTCTTGAAGAAAGGGTATCCTTGGTGAAAACCTGTTAAACAGGTGCCTTGATACTACAAAAAAATTCAAAAAATAAAAAAATTGAAACAATTTGAAAAAGAGAAAAGTGGCTTGATGAGCACTTGGTAAAATAGGCATCTTGGTAGCAAAAAGTAAAGAAAATATCTTTCCAAGTGGTGAAAACCTAACAATTAGGTGTTACTTATGTTCTACACTCCATCTATCAATGCATTACTAATATGACACCTTCCCAATTACACTTGTGCTAAAATGTTGACTTCATTTCCTAAACGACTATCTTATCCTCGCTTGGGATTTGTCAGTATTTCTGTCTTGGGATCAAGTCATTCTGCACTAGGGGGATTTTTGAGATGATGCTTTTTGATACTTTCACTACCACTATCACTTTCATGAAACAAGACTAGCACAAACATTGCACTAACATGAGCGATGTTTCTACAACCTACATTGGATTACACACAAGAAAAATGATGTACACAAACATGGAACACATATTTTCTTGAATTCCAACTTTTTGATTATTGAATCTATACTGTGCTTGAAGAAGTGAATCAATAGTACTACTTAAACATAGTTTGGTCTTGGATTTTCTCATAACTCTTTTATGTCCTGATGATGATTAACAAGGGGCATCTAAGAAGTTATGAATTTTTATTGATTCTCAATTTATATTTTTATGCCTTCCGAGTTACTCCATGACGTCTGCACGAAGACAGAGTCACAAGGATAGGGGGCATAATGTTTTCTTGGTTTTCTACATATGGTGATTGTTCCAAATGATCCTATAAATTTCACCTAACTTGGATTTTTATGGTAAGAGTTGCCAGTATGGGTGGATAGCCGCATATATCTCGATCTTGGTTATGTGTAAATTATGGTGAGTTTGAAACAATTTCCTTGTCTATTTTCTAAAATCGGATTCTCACTAAGGTACACAAAGAAAAATGTAACCAAGGATAGGAATTTCCAATGTCATTGCAGGTTGAATATCTTGCCTTACACAGAATCTGATATAATAATAGGAAGGTGACTATTTTTTTATCCTAGCTTCTATGCCTTGATGCCTAAGTCTATTTCTGACATTTCCATAAAACATAGTATTATACTTTCATAATATCCGTGGGTATTACTGATGGTTGTACTATCAGGTGGTATCTGTTGGTTGTATTTCCTGTTTTTGCTGCTTTGCCTTGTTCTTTGTCCTACTCTCTGAAAAATTTTCAGGTCTTCATACTTAAACCTTGTCAAAATTTCATAAACCCTGAAAAGCCCTAGTATCCAAGTGTTAAAATGATGTATTTTGAAACCCTAGGTCATGTCTTTATATTTCATCATTACTTTTTCAAAGTCACTTAAGACATTTGCTTTAAGTTGGGTCGCCTGATCGCATTACCCAGAACGAATATGCTAAATCCTTTCCTGACTTTGCTTTTTCCTTGTGTCACATAGTCTCTTTACAAAATAGAATATTACTTCAGTGTCTTGAGACTAAGTGATATCTACTCAGTCAGGTAGTCGCTAGAATGATGAGTTAGTGTTAACTCCATGCGACTTTGATTTCACTATAGTCGCCTGATTGCCTGATGGACTTCGGTCAGTCAGGGTAAAGAAAGTTCATTGTCACCTAATCTGGAGATCAAACCATGGTTAGAGATAAGTGCTCATGACAAAGAGACTCAACATGGTCGCGAGGTCGCCTGATAACAAAATCTAAAATGCGGCACCAAGTGGATGACATGACAGAATGGATCTCTTGGTGGCCAATCAGCTATTAGAATTTTGATTACTGTGCAGAAAAGGTAGCTGAGATGTATGACAGAGGACGAATCAGAGAATTCCATGTCAGTTGTCTTAAATGTTTGATGATTGCGCCAAAGATTCATAATTTAAATTAGATTTTCTGTCAGCTTCGTGCAACTACGGCTAGGTTTTTGAAAGCTCACGGCATAGCAACTTAATGGCAGAACTGACATTTCTGAATTATAAGCCATGTACTTTGAATCCTATGGCTATAAATAGAGGATAGTGTATTCATTCTTGTTCACTAAATTTTCAGATTTCAGAGCCAAGTTGTTATTTTCAGTGAAAAAGAGATATTCAGAAGCAGTTGTTGTGTTTTCAAAGTGATTAAAATTTCTAGAGTTGCAGAGAGTTGTGCTCAGAACAGATAGCTGATATTGGAATTTAGATTTGTTTCAATATCATTCCAGACAGAGAATCAAAGTGCTTGCAGAAATGAGTAGAGCTGTGAGCGTTGCTTCTACGAGTGGAGGCAGTGGAGAGGAGTAGAAAGGAAAACCTAGTTTTTCAAGCGAATTTCTCCAGTTGCTGCCAGGTTCAACACAGAACAGAAAGATTGATGCAGGTGTGTTCAAAGATGACTTTGCAAATATCAGAGATGCTGCAACCCCAGGAACAACAGGTTTTTCTCTCTTTACATACTTTTATAAAAATTTGGATAAACCTATCCCTATCTCAAACCCTTGGACATCTAGTCTGGGTAGGTTATTAGTGCCTAATGTGTTCCTGGATGTTGACTTGTTTCTTGACCTGGCCAACCATTATGATGCCCTAACAAAGACCATCAAAAGAGATGATGGCACTAACTTGTTGGTATTAAATAAAAGTTCTTTCATGCAAGCTTTTGGTCTATTCAGTACCATGTCTACCAAGATTGACATGAAGAAGCAGGAGAAAAGATATAGTGCTAAGCCTGGTGTTGCTAGGGGCTTCTTGAAGAAGCACATGCCAAAAGAGTTAAGAGATCATGTAGGTCCTAAAGCTGAACCCTATCCTTATTATTATAAGGACCTACATTTTTATATCAAATAAAATGCCTATGCCCTTTGCAGAGTATTGGGAATAGATGGAGATGCTGAGAGAATAGGGCATGGCATTTTGATGATGGTCTTGGACCTACAAGAGGTGCACTCAAGCACCAGTTATGATTATATCCAACATATAATCAATGAGATGCATGAGGGTTTCATTACTACACAAAAGAAATTGAAAAACCCTAAGGAAAAGGAAGAGCCAAAATTTTTACACTATTCAGTCCTGATGCACCTTCTCTATTTCAATTTTGCAATTATGGACCCCAATAATTTATCTCCTCAAAGATTCTTCCATGCACAGCCAAATCCTGTCCAGTTCTGCGTTAGGGTTTGGAATTATACATCTAGGGATTGTGACTTCTGTGCCTTCGAGAATTGGATTGTTTATCCAATAATAAAGAGTTTGGGGATTAACAAGACCAGAATTCCCTTGAAGGTCATTCAACTGCTAAGACCCTGTGAGTTTCTAGAAAATTGGCCAGGAAACCACAACTGGGGTGACTTCTATTTAGAGGAGAATTTCACTATTTTCAGAGTGTTTGGGTGCATTCACCCACCCCATATTTTGCCTTATTATGTGCCCATGAGAGTTGCTACCATGGAATTCATTTGGCAGCTAATGTTAACTGATAATGAGCATTTTTATCCACACAAGAAAGGCACCATAACCCCTACGCAATTTAAAATTGCAAATTTCACAATAGGAAAGAATGCCATGGATGAAGTCAGTCAATGGCTGGAAAAGTTCAGAATGGGGGCAGCCCCTTACAGGTATATTGACCCAGAAGGCTTCATGGCAGGGGTTAGGAAACTCTACACTCCTACTATCCCAAATAAAAATGTGCATTGTGAGTGCATAGAGGAGGATGCTACAAGAAATAACTTGGATGAGGATGACATCCATATGAAGAGATTAAGAATTCAAGATTTTCTCAAATTGCAACTTCAAATAAAAAGGAATGGTTTATCCTTTGGAGGTTTTTTCCCTGATCTTATGTATTTTGACAGGATCAAGGCTATGATTGACAACTATTATGTGTTGTTAGATCAATTGGATATGGTCTTGGCTAAGAAAGGTGGCCAATCTCCTGAGCATTCAGAGTCAGAGTATGAGAGTTGAGATGATAGTGACTATGAAAGGCCTTATTTGTCTCCTCCACCTCAACATGCCTAAGAACAACAAATGGCTGAAGTCCCACAGTTGCAGGGAGCAGAAGAGCAACACATTATAGATTTAACAGTTGCCACACAGCCTGATGATATAGAATAGCCTGCAGCAAAGAGGCAGAAGCTAGAATTAGGCCAACCTTCAGGAGAAGGGCAAAGAAAGAAGAAGGACAAGCTTAAGGCCTTGATACCAGGGACTAGGTTATATGATCATAACCTGAGAAAGGAAATCAAACAAGGTAAGAAACAAATGCCTGATCTAGAAGACAAAGTTGATCTTCCACTGAGGACATGTGTGGATGAAAGAATTATTAACTAGCAAAAGTTCCTGGATGATGATAATTTTGTGAAGACAGAGGAATTCAAAGATTTCCTAAGGTGGCACAAAGCAGAGCAATTGAAATCCCAATTACTTATAGATGGGAAGGAGACAATTACAAATGAGGCTCTTGTGGCCCTGCAAACATATGATCCTAAAATTGAAGACATTTCTCCTAAAGATGCCAAAAAATTGGTATTGGGAAGTGGTACCTTGTTAGCTGAAGGCTGGGATTTGGCATCTGCATTTGTCATTGATCAAATCAGGAAGCACCCTGACCTTAAGATGGTCAGTGAAGTCCAAATTGGAGAAATGATCAAGGGATTTGGGTATGACCCAAAATCACAAGCCTTTGCAATGTGGAACTTGAGCCCTAAAGAGCAAAAGCCCCAATTGGTAAATATCCAAGAGAATTTGGTGGGGAACTAGATGGTGTGGTCAGTACAAAACACAGGAGACTTAGAGATCTCTCAAATTATGACACACTAGGCTCAGTTAAATCAGGACAAGACAAAGCAATTGTCTGAGAGGTATAGAGCTTTGGTAGAAGAAACAAGTGCACTATCTAAAGATAGAGATATGTGCCACATACAGCTATACCAAAGAGATCAAATGATAAAGGTGTTAACTGATGCATTAGAGGCAAAACCAGAAGTAGTATATGTGCCTACTCAACCACCACCTATACAGATTGAGAACAAGCCTAGATTAGAAGAGGCTGTAGAACATAAAGTGGATGAAGAAAAGGGGAATGCTATAGCATTGAAGGCATTAAGAGGCATATTACAACATAGGATTGAGGTCCTAAAAGAAAAAGCTGATATTGTAATTAATACTTATAACAAGTTGCCTATTT